>OMKZ01015501.1:0-46123 GCA_900302535.1 Neoniphon sammara | reverse complement strand
GCTCCAGGCCACAGCGCATGCGCTTCTCGTCGCTGGAGATGACCAGGTCTGGGTTGGCTGTGTCCAAGTCCAGGGTGACCTCCTCTGTAGAGTAACAGAACAGGGTGAAAAGATGCAAAATGGTAAAATCAGATGACAGACGTGAAGATGACACAGGGATTTAGATGATGTCGTGGTGAATGGTTTTCATACCTGCAGCATCGCAAATCCAATTCCACACTGGGAAGAAAGTGAAAGGAAATGTTTTAAACAGTCAAAAAGTGCATTAAACTGCATTTTCAGATAATTCAATCAATGAATAGTCAGGATTTGCACTTACCGCTGTGGGGGATGTAGCGGATAGCATCTGGAAGAACACATGAATACTGTGGTTACAAAGAGCCTGGAGGTGTTTCACTCATCACTAATCCTTCCACTTGGCCCTTTCCCAGATTGCTTGCATGCACAATACTATAACGACTAATCAGGACTGATTAGATGCGATTCCTGTGACTCATCAAGTTTTCACTGCTGCTTAAGAGATTGACAAGAGCTGACTGATGATTAAACCAATGATCTGCCATGCATATAACCTGCAACGATCGATACCAATTCACACATCCACTAGGCTGTCTGAAGAGATGTGTGACTCTTTTGTTATTCCATTTTCATGAGAGCATTTATTTGTGACCGTTGATGAAGAGAACAGGTTCCACAATTCAGCACAGGTCAATCAATCAATCACTCAAAGCTCCACTTACCAATGTTTTGGCTCCTCTGTTTTCTCATCAGCCATTGTTTGGTCACATCCTCCTACAAGCACACACACATTAGTATTACAATACTTACGACGAGTAAGCTTAACTTTTACTTAAAAAATCTAAAATCAAGCTTTAACCCTTCAAAAGATATGAAGATGTAGAACTGACCAAAATATTCTCATTTTGCAAGAATGTCAACAAATCTCAAACTGTCTCTCAGCAAAACACACGGGCAGAGAATTGAAACATAAAGCCAAAGATGGCCAAGGCGATTTGAACTATGAGATAAAGAGATTAGGCAAAATGTGCCTGTGTGCCATATGTATACAGCATGGCATGCTTCACTGTTTAAATCCTTGACTAGTATGTAGATGCTCCTTTTCAACTCTTTTAATTAAGCTGAAGTTAAATCAATCAAGGTAATCATCTCAGTACGTATCCTACGATTGGTGATGCTGTCAAGCAATTTCTCCCTAGATAATTGAACCAGATGCACAACCAATAACAAGTTTCATTTGGTTGAAGTTGCAAAAGCAGATGGACCTAACACTGAAATAGTGCAATGGAGATCCACACCTTGTTAGGGCTGTCTGCATTGAGCACGGCCAGCATGACGAGCTCCATGGCTGGGAGCAGGTTGGGCAGACGGCCCCTCTTCCACTGGAACTCCAGGTCGTCCAGCATCATCAGCACAGGCTCCCCTGGCCACACAGTGGGCTGCAAGGAAGACGGAGCAAACATCAGGACATTTCAGAAGAATGGGGCAGACAGGGAAGGAATTAAACACCATAACCATGTAACCATGTCCAACCTGTGTCATTTATTAGAGTGCAACTTCTTACACAAGTGTACATTCTTTATCATCGGCAATCATAACTCCACCATGGATATGAGAAGATATTCGCGAAGGGTGGAGTTTAGCTTAATACACCCCTCACATCTTTATCAGATGTGAGGGGCAAACTGGGTCAGGTATTAATCGCCAATATATATGTATATACCATTACACATACCTTAGGCCGACTTTTAATCTCCCGGGTCCAGTCCATGATGACTCTTTTGTGGGGTCCCATGTCGCATTCCCCCCCTGACTCCAGCATGCAGAGGAGGTGGTCCTTCCAGTCCCTCTTCTCTGACTTCTCATACTGGTACTCAGTCGGGATGATCCTTGGCTGCAGAGAAAGCATATCAAAAAGTCACCCACTTGATACTTTAGCTAGAAACTATCAGGTAAATGGAATACGTTCCAAGGCTTGTGGTTTGACGTTGGTCGGTTTTGTACCTGCACCATCTTCTCTAGCACGGCGGCCCATTCCACTATGAAGTCGCGACACACGCTGGGAGGCCAGGTGTCCTCGGTGGTCCAGATGTGACTAAGGATGTTTGACCTCTGAGGTAAAAGGAGATGTTGTTGGGATTTTATATGTATGTTACAGAGAGAAAGAGGGAGCATGGTAAATGGAAAAAGAGAGTCTACCTGGCAAATTCTGTTCAGTTCTCGAGCCAGTTCCATGATAAACAGCTGACTTTCTACCAGTGGCTCTTTCTTCTCATGTCTCACTCGCTTACGAGACTCCTTGAGAAAAGAGGGTAAACAGAAAAACTGGTATTTAAATCTCTAGATCATCCTAAAGAACGACAGGAAGGTAGATGAGAATGAACCTCACATTATAAGACAAACAAAGGAGGCAATGCGGCAAACAAATAAACCACAGTGTTTATCCATGGACGGGAACTGAGGGGTGACGTTCGCTTGTACCTTTAGCCGGATCTTGAGCTTTTTGGCTGGCTCGATAAGGAACTGCAGGCAGTCCTTCATCATGCTGGCAGCTGGAGAGCAAGGCCCGTTGCCCTGTGGTACAATAATAAAAAGCTTTAGGACGCTGGCACTTATTCTGTCAAAGCTGGACCTGAACTGCAGCTGAGTGGACCACTACCGCCCTCACAAATCGATGAGAGAGCAGAAAACGGCAATTTATGAGATGTGGCAAAATGTGTGTGTGTGTGTGAGAGAGAAACAGTGGGAGAGAGAGAAAGCACTGCAGAACTTTTATCACAGCTCTGCAAGGAGAGTCCACAGAGGGCTCATTAGGCCCCATAAAATACCACTGGCTTAGAAGGGGAGGGGGGAGAAAAGAGGAAACATGTCTTTATAAAAAAGAGTGACATCAGAGAGATTTGAAAAATGCCTCCCTGAGAAGTATGTCAAAAAATCCGGAGACAGAAACTGCACAGTGACACGAATTTCCTGACGTGTGCGCGGGTTGATGCATCTTGATCGCGGCCTTGAAATTGGAAATGTATTCCAAGGAGACCTGAGACAGCAGCTTGGAACACTTTTACAGCACTGCGGGTGGGGGGGAGAATCATTGCACCCATTGTTGTTGAATCAGCAGCCCGCCCCTGCACGCTACTTTGATGTGCAGAGGGGATTTGCTGTTCTTTTTGTGATGTAGCAGTGGCAGCAGAGCCAAAGGATGATGTTATTGACTTTCCAAGGAATAAAGACCATTTGGAGTTTGAGGACTTTGGCAAAGAAACTGTGGCAGTCAGGTGCCGATGTTTTACTGGTGTCACACTGCACTTAAACAATTATTTGACCTCTGTCACAATGCCTGCCTGAAGGGGCTTCATTGAAAAGCATCACTTAAGAGTTCATTTTACACTTCATCGCTCGCTGAATGTTTTAACCTTTGTTACTGAAATGAAACTCACCTAAACAATGTTTACTCTCCTTTTTAATTGTGGAATAAGGTTTTCCCAGCTTTTTCGATGGATCTGTATGACCTAAATTCATAGTCCCAGCAAATGGCGTCAGACTGATGCATGTTGTATAAACACAGGGGGAAGCATGTTTAATTATTTTCCAATAACAGCATTGATTTTCGTTTCTGCTGATGGTGATTAACCCTGTGATGATCACTGATGCCACATATCACCCACCTCCATATTTCCCATTACATCACTGGCTGTTAATGAGCCCTATAGTGAGCTCTGAAACGTCTCACCAAGACGTAAAAATAAAACATAAATGACTGCTGGATTAACTTCAGCCCACACTGTCCAAGACACGTGTTGGAAAGGAAGGGGACACGCTGCTGAGCTGGCAACGGAGCCTGTAAACGAATTAAGTCAATATGGGTCAAATTTATCCACAGTCAGTGCAGTTTCAGGTGGGAGGATAGGCGCACTGCATAACCCCCTCTACAAACCTACCAGGGGAGTTGTATGGATATATTAGCTCCAATCAAAACATAGATGGCTTATTTTTAGCAGCGGAGGGCAGAGCGCTGTAGATGGCAGAAGCTGTGTGGCGGAGTGTCGTTTAGAGATTAGAGGAAATCCAGGATTACCACCCGTGTCTTTGCTGTACACAAACTCAGGTAGTGACTTTCTATATTAGGGCTAAGGTAAACCAACCTCTGTCTTGCAAGATAACATCAAAACAAATAGACTGGTGAGAGGCGCACAGCAACTGGCGCACATTATTCATCGGTTATTTTATAGTAACAAAAGAGCAGTGAATTAGAGTCAGTGTGAAATGTTGGAGCTGCAATGTGCTAAAAAATGTCAATTCAGTACATTATATTGGGAAAACATAAAGTTATCTTATGCAGTCCTTTTTCCATGATACACAGCAAGCGCAACAATCATTCAATAATCATTTTCTTTAATTGCGCCCATTGATACTGATTCAATTTAATATTTACATGGGGGAGGCCATTACAGAAAAGGAACGTTTGTATAAAATATAAGCCTTACCTAGAGGTATCCAGATATCCTTTCTGCTTAGAGCTTTGCGTCGTTCGTCTCTTTGTCTTCTACCAAAGTCCGAATAATTTAGTACTCCGCCATCCCTCAGAGACGCGCTGCTTCCTCCACTCCAACTGCGGCAGGAAAGCAGAGAGAGCGCTCTTATCTACGGGCGTTTCCACTGAGCTGCAGTTTGGAAACTCGCCACCAGATGTCGCCAAAGCGCTTCTGTCACGCCCCGGAGCAGAGCAGGTCCCTTTGGCACATCTGTCACATTCTGTTGATTATGTTTCTGACGGAGCTTCATTTGATTCAGCCAAATACTGTAAGTGTCATTTTAAGTCTTAGTAGGCTATTTAAGGCGCTTGACACACTAGGCCGCAGTGTTTAGCATGTGCTTCTGTGCCAGGTATGGTAGGCTATATAATTTGTGTGATGAATTTTAAGTGCATTTATTTGTGTTTGAGTAGGAGACTAATTATCGAGCTATTCAGTATAGTAGACTATCCGTTGTATAAATAGGTGGTTGTACTTTGCTCAGGTGTGGCGGACAAGTCTCCACGTTAAATACACTACTAGAATAGTAGTTATGCTACCTTCAAGGGCTGCCGGAAATATTGTGATTTCGAGTGGAGCGTATGAGAATACGCTTATAAGTAAAATATGGATTTTATATGAACCAGGACTTTTCAATATGTGACACTGAGGTTGCGGACAGTGTGGATTGGAAGCCGAGTCAGCAGATGGTAAGGGTGATTTATAATTATATGTTTCTGTTTGCAATTCTTTGTAAATAATTGTAAGCTATATTAATATTTTCACTCTTTCGTAAAAGTTGGTACATAGCAAGATATGCCTTCTAATACATTCACTTTTAGGTAGTAAAGTAATTAAAATCAATTATTTGCCTCGTGAGCATTTTCTCGTCTTCATTCAGTCACTACAATACTTCATGTCCCTGAAGGCGGCATGAGTGCTCAGTGTTTCCGCTGGGCTGCAGTTTATGAGAAGACCGCTAGATGTCGGTAGAGTCCATATAGAGTTCATATCTTTCTGTATTTTATTCCCAAGCGCCCTAATAAAAATTAAAGAAACGCGTTAACCGGCGCAGAAAGCGGCGATAGCTCCAACAGGTGGCCGGGGTTTAATCAATTTGGGTCAAAGGCATCAGAAAACACACAAACACACCCAGCTGTCCGATCCTGCTGTAAGTAGCAGGTGTTAGGCAATGGTGATGTGTCTCGGTATGCTGCTGTTATTGATACACGGAAGTGTGCGTGCAGTGTGTGTCGCACCGTGCTGTGTTTAAATGACAGGAGGTTCGGTAGGTGTCTACCTCTGATCACAGCTGCTCCTACAATGGCACCCAAAGACCCTCTGCTCGGGACTCTGAAAGGTAAAACACACCATAATAATATGCTGTTTGCTTCATAATTTGTGTGTTAAGGCTTGACCGGCTGAACTGGTCCGTATTGCGCGTCTTATATGGCTCGACAAATGAGCGACTTTTGATCAGACATGATTATGCCTTGATCAATACCATTTGCATTAATAGTAGAAAAAAATCCACCCCGAAAAGCATACTACTTATAAACACCATGGCTCAGACCGTATACCCTCCGCACCGCCTGTTTTCTGTCACACCCAAGCTAATGTTGAGGTGTGATGAGCCCATTACGCACAGCAAATTGTCAAAGGTGATGTTCTTGCTGGTTGCCTGGGAACTGGAGCGACTGACAGCAGCCCCACTGTCATGTCTCTTTTTTTCCCCCCCACGTCGCAGTGTGTCTTCTGAACCTGCAGTCAGACGCACAGACGGTGACAGACAGCAGCCCTCACCTCGCCTCCTGCTGCGAGCTGCTTGAACTCATTCTCAGGAAAGGACTCCAGCGTGAGTGTCAAATAATTGTATGTGTGACAGCTCCTTTCACTGCATGTGGCCGATCACATGCATCCAGTCTGTCTGCATTTCACATTTGCACTTTAGAATATGCTCAGATAAGTTCCATAATATGTGCTGTTCTCTTTCTATGCAGACAAAAACACCCTGCAAGTATGTCTCAGCCTCATATGCAATATGGCTTAATGTTATCTGAATCAATACTGAATTATCTATATGCACAACTGCAGTTTGTGACTGTGTTTTCTCCCTCAGAACCAGTTCTCAGTCTGATACATAGGGACTACTGGCAATGTTTTGAGCAGCTGCCCCACCAAGATACCTGTGGCAGGTATCGAAAGTAGTGCCTGTAGATATGTGGGATGTTTTATAATGCTCTCACAATTACACTGTTATTAACAGTAGCCTTTGTTGCCCCTGTTGTCTTGTTTGTGCAGGCTGTCTGCTCTGTCTTTGGCCCTCGAGCAGACCAGAGTTTGTAGGAAGCTGCTCACGGCTCAGGGCCGAGGTCGTTACCTGCTCAGACTGGCTCTCAGCCGCAAGGTCCTACCACAGTTCATCACACACCTGCTGCACACACCCAGGATCCTCGAGGTCAGATGTCAGGACTTTATATCTGCTTTGCATGGCAGTAACATAGCCGGGGCGAATGACTCAGTTCCCTGTGTAGATAGAACGTGGTGCCAGGAATTCAGGCTTGCCTCCGCTTTGGGGTCACTCATGCTGAAAATGTATGCAGTCATGGTGTGTTGCAGTTTGTTGACATTACTAATGAGTCATGGTCACTCTTCTGCCTCAAACAGTGGTACAGCCCAGCCGTCTCCATCCTGAGGAATGAGGAATTTGTGGGTGAGGCTCGTTTGTTTTCACGAAATACTTGGCAGCTGATTAAGGCGCCCTGAGGAAATTGTTGTCATCGCATGCCACTCACAGAGTGTCCAACCGTAACAACAGCCCTGATGGTTAAATATCCTTCCTTCTTCCAGAGCCTTTCATGTCGCTGCTGCTGGTTCTCTCCCAGATGGAGTTCAAACTGGACATGGAGGTCAGAGCCAATACTTGTGTATACCAAGACAACGTACACCCAGAGCGGTCTACATATGCAGGATGTCATTCCAAAATGTTGAATATTCATTTGTTGTTACCTAAAATTCATTTGTCATCATTTCATAAAAAAATCAGGACAATTTTCTTTTAGCGTCTGACTTAAATAGAAACCCATAATGTGATTTACTTTCATGTAAGACTGGCTCAAATGGTGGACATTTCATTTTGGAGTGAACTCTTCATAATGTTATTGAGGCTCCAGAGCCTTAACAAGCTGTGACTCCGCCTTCATTGATGTCCTTTTCACAGAATTGCAGTTTTCTGGACGAGAGCTGGCTCCTACCGGTAAGACACCCTGACCAGGACTTTATTTGCCATCTTATCACAACACCTCCATGTTATTACAATTTTAGTGGCCATGATGACTCTATAAATCCATAATAAAACAACTCAGATGTAACAGACTGTGTGAGATAATGAAATTTTAATGGTATGTGAGATAATCTGCTGATATTATGTGTATTGTTGATCAATCTTGTGTTCGCAGGTGTGTGAATTATATGAAGCAGTACCCTGTCGGGAGATAGGGATGGTGCTAAGGTTTGTGTCCCCCTTTCTGCAAACGGTATCTTTCCACTCAAAGTGTCTGCCACTATAAACATCTATCTATCCATGCATGATCATCACTCTCTCTTTCTGTCTGTCTCAGGTATCTCAGTGGGCGTGTCTTCGTCCTAGAACTGCTGCCTGGCAGTCAGGCTCAGGTGGACAAGTTTATCTGTCCCGGTGACGTCATCGATGAGATCAACGGAATCTCCCTGAGGAATTCCAAGAATGGACAGGTAGGAAAGTCATCACAAAGACAACAAAAACCAAAAAAAAAAGAGGATCACCTGCAGATTCCTAAACTTCAGCAATAGAAAATCCAAAGAAAAGGATGTCACAGTACTGGACACGCTTAGATTGACAAGAGATCTCTGGGTAAAACACCACAGTAATGAATGCTTAGCACCAAAAAGCCCATCTTAAGGATTGCCAGCAGAAGTCAGGACTCCTTCCATCAAAAATCAAGATAGAACAAACAGGTTGAGACTATAGCCAAAGTACAGGCACTTGTTTTCTTTAGAGTTAGAAAAGACAGATGTAACTGGGAAATCTTGCTTTTCTTAAGAAGTTGTTCCACAAAGTGTTCCGAGACATGTCAAGGTTTACGATTTGAAAACCGTAGCTTCCTGTGATTTCCCCAGGCGGGTGTGGTCCTGTCCCGGCTGAAGGGCCACCCTCTGTCCATGCGGGTTCTACGATGGCGGGACCGGGACGGAGCCGTGTACCGGCCCCTCATCAAGCTCCTGCGGGCCCTCAAGGTGGAGAATCCCACGCTGCAGCTCGGCCCCGCTTCCTCTCAGCAGTCAGCCAGCGAGGACCAGCGGCCCGCTCCTTCACAGTGCCTCAGAGAGGGAAGGCAAGTCCATCTCCTAAAAGCTAAGCCATGTGGATGACTGCACCTGTTCGACCTAGTCTGACCTTGTATATTGAATCAGCACATTGAACACTCAGTTTTAGTGTCCAGTTATCTTTTATACATGCAATTTTATGTTATTTTTGACCTCCATTGAGACACTGAACCACCTCTCCTCAGCAGGATTGTGTACATTGTGCAGTTCTTGGGAAAGGCAAACATTGGAATGGTACATATTTGTTTGTGCATTACAGTTTGATCTATACACGTGTTCTCAGTGACTTCAGTGTATTTGTTGTGTATTTTGTGGTTTTGTATCACATCAAATGTTGTCTGTCAGTTTGTGAGTGTGCATATTTTGTGAGAGACAACTAGCCAAAAGTGACAGCTGGTCTACTGTTTTCCTAGTTTGGAGGCAAGGAGGTGTTGCAGCATGCCATCCCACAAGTCTTGCAGAAAAACCTGCCTAGCAAGGTAGTACTGGCAGTGTCTGCCTGAAGGCACACAGACACTGTTATCTTATTCTGGGACACACCTGATCCTTAATATCACTGTGCGCTCAGTCAGTATCATTTCTCCCGCAGGAAGTGCTCTTCGACATGAAGGAAACACATTTGACATGCACAGAGAAAAACAGTAAGGTGGTGAGTAAAGCGCTGGCTGTGATCATAACTTATTTATCCGCATGCTGCCTGGTTTTGACCAGGATTAGTAACAAGTTTCCCTCTCTGCTATTTCTGGGCACTGCTCAGTCTTCCTCATGAATTTGCAGAGAAACATCAAAATTCACCCTGATTCAGTCAAAACATGCTGTGTCTGATTTTTCCTCAGGAGCTCTTCCAGCATCACTACCCGGAGATCTCATGTGTAGGGAGGTACAGTCAGCCCGACTACACAACATTTGCCTTCTGTGTAGCGTAAGTATTTTGATATTGAACTTTAGTCTACAATGAACAGCATGTACGTTTAGTGGCCTAGAATTTCTTGTTGCATAATTCACATCATGCATGAATGGCAATCCCGACACCCTACGCGCTTCTGTCGCACCCCCTCCATAGAAACATCATGGTAGTGATGCAATACCCAAGCCATTAACAGGTCTGTTGTCATTGGCTGGACCCAGATGTCATCTAAGCATATGATTGGCTCTCTTCACAGAGACTCCCCAGAAACTCCTCAGTCCACAGGCTTCTGCTGTGTGGCACTGAGAGCCAGTACTGTCAAGGAGTGTGAGGAGATTGTCTGTCGTATTGGTAAGAAATACAAAAATTCAGCAGTATTTCTTCATGAGAAATACTGCTGAGAAATACTAAGCAATGTTTCCTTTCTTTACAGCTACTGGTTTCAAGCATACAGAGTGGTTTGTATGACAAATCACTACACAGTACCTCACTTGTATTATGTGTGATTGTGAACTAAGTAACTGTTGTACAATATTTATATAAAGACTAACATACACCAATTCAATGTCTGAGTACTTTAAACATTTAAACACACTACACAACACGTGACTTTACTCGTAAAGACCTTTAATAGAAAGACATGTGACAACACTTCATAAATAGTATTAAATGTAGCTGCCAAGATTTTTATGTTGGAAAAATAACATGTAAAAAGCAGTCCAGAAAAATACAGGGGGGGCCTGCCATGCACCTCACTGCTGAGTGTACAGTGTGACTGTATCAACACAATACCCTGACACTACAGTACAGAGACCTGTTGTGCAAGACATGCTGGCATACTGTGGAAAAGGGTAGATGGATGAAGGAACCCTGGACCCCCATGGAAGATGTGAAGAATTCAGCGTCGCCTCAAAGAGAACTCCCGCCTCAACTGGAGCCTGATACCCACAAGGACCCAAAAAAGGACTTTTCACAGGCGGTAGGACTTCCCCCAAACCACTGTTTACATGTAAAAATGACCCATTGTGGAGCCGAGTAGATATTCCTATGTTCTACTGCACATCCATCTCCAACTACCTCAATCTGAATTCAGGTTTGCGGAATGACTGATGCATTTGTCTCATTCTAAAATACAATACAAAAATCAAAAAGAAGTTTTTTTTTAAAAATACCCAAGAAATAAAATGTCCACAAAAATGGTTAAGTACGATAAATAGGTTCATTTGTCTTGCTGATGCTGCCACTAGCCACTTAGGCCCTCTCTCCCCTTATCCTACGGGCCAGCTGGATGTCTTTGGGCATGATGGTGACACGCTTGGCGTGGATGGCGCACAGGTTAGTGTCCTCAAACAGACCCACCAGGTATGCCTCACTGGCCTCCTGTTTGGGGTGGAAAAAGAGACTGTATTTAGGGCAACAGAAACTACAGCTAGCGTTATTTCAGCAACAGTTCACATTTCGTGCATTGCTCACCTGAAGAGCACCAATGGCAGCACTCTGGAAGCGCAGGTCAGTCTTGAAGTCCTGGGCGATTTCTCTCACCAGACGCTGGAAGGGCAGCTTGCGGATGAGCAACTCTGTAGACTTCTGGTAACGACGGATCTCTCTCAGAGCCACAGTTCCGGGCCTAAGTAATAGAAGACATTCAATGTTTTGTATCCAATGGAACGCCGATGATTATTAATTACTGATTAATTAATCGTTATTGATTATTATTTACAAACAGTTGCATACCTGTAACGATGGGGCTTCTTCACTCCCCCCGTGGAGGGTGCGCTCTTCCTGGCTGCCTTGGTGGCTAGCTGCTTCCTTGGCGCCTTTCCACCGGTGGATTTACGGGCGGTCTGCTTGGTACGGGCCATCTCTCACTACCTAAAGACAAGACAGGATACATGACTAAACGGCGTATGCATGTGGCCAAACTCCATAGTAACTACAAGTAACACATATCCCAACCGAGCCGGTGAATAACCGGAGTTCTCCATCTCAAGTACCTTGCTAGGCTAAGGCATTAGCTAACAGTATGAATGATCCCCCCTCCCCCGACCGTAAAAAAACATACCACTGGGAGGCGTCTGGTGTGTTCCACTGCGCTCCAGCAGCCAACACACCCCGCCTTCTACCAGCAAGGCCTACATAAATTCAATAGCAGTCCCAAGTAAGGCGCGCTAAAATGACTTTAACCAGTTAAAATGGATAAACCGCGCCATAATCACTTACATGAGACGAGTTACCGAACTAGAGGACCCACAGCGACCAGATGCTACCTGAGAGATTAGCGACAAAAATGTCTACCACCCGACGGCAGCATCAAACAGGCCTGCCAACATTCGCTTTTCCACTTCGCCATTTTCACATTTGGTCAATTCACCCCCAGGCGACATTGCTTCGAATCAGCTTCACTAACATTCACTAAACAAACACTTACTCGCAAGCTAAATAGCTATCAGTGCCGTGGAATTCACCAGTCAATATTTACTTCCTGAACTGAAGCTACTTTTTGATGTTTTGATTCCACCGTACCGAGCTATCGCTGTCGTTAAACCTGAGACGTTAGCGGTTAGAGATTCCATTGTTCTATTTTTAGCTAACGCTAATGTTAGCTAGCCTACATATTAGCAGTCAATACAATCAATACTTGTAAACAGGAACCCCGATCCGATGATACAAACATACACCAGTAAAAATTAGATCAGGCACATTCTCTACACACTACAATAATATATTTACCTTTAGGAAGTCGGTTGTTATGAATGAAGAACCTAAGCTAACAGCTTCTCTGTCGCAATCACGGAGTATGACGACGGTATGTGTATGGTGGGGGTTGTGACCACCTATTAATACTTTCTCGTGACGTCATGCATGTAGAAAAGTACATTCTCATTGGTTCTTCTTCCCTTCAGTTGCCACAATGGACACCCATTGGTGATTTATTTTGGCCATTTTAGCCAGTGAATTATTTTGACTAAAAATGACAACGCGAACTCTGCATTTTGGTGTTTTCATTTGCAGGAGGAAAAGATTGTATCATAAGGATGCAATGCTGTTTATAATATGTGATCTAAAATGTTAAGGTGTCCTATTGTCGTCAAATGCATTACGAACTCGGTGTAGTTCACTTACAAATTGACTTCACGCCCCATAGTTCCGTGTTGTTGCTTTGCTTCTACTTCCTCCTGCCTTGCGCAGGCTCACATCATTGTAGAATGCGGATTTCGAAGCTAGCAAGAATAGCTAGCCCGTAAGCTAAAAACAAGCTTCTTGTTGATACGCTTCAAACAGGGAAAATGTCTAAAACACACCCACAAGCCCCATCGTCTTCGGGAGGCACGGCTACCGGGGGACCATCCTCCTCTTCCTCATCTTCGCCCGCTGGAGGCTCGACATCTCCCGCCACCGTGTTGAACGTACAGCCCGAGAAACCTCAACATTACACGTACGTAGCTAGCTAGTTGGATTAGCTAGCTGAAGTGTACACAACCTCACGTGCGCTCGTATATTGCAAACTACAGCTAACTTGTTTGAGGAAAAAATGAGCGAATGGCAAATTAGACATTGTTATAAAGTACCAAACCAGCCCTGTTCAGTGGAAATGTGCATACTAAATCTGCCAGATCTCGTTTAGGAGGCCTAACGTTGCTCACGGATAGTATTTGTTAACTTGCAAGCATTGTGGCATTACAAAGATAAAGTTCTGTTGGTCTGAACACCTACCGTTGCTACATAGTCTTGGATTAGATCATAGATGAATTTTAAATCATCCTTGTGGAGAAATTGGGTCAACACAACAGCAGAGAATGTGATATAGGTGAAAACAAGACAGCACTGAAGGAATTATTAGAACACCCAAACATATTGAAAGTAGTACAGCAAATAAGTAAAGACAGACACTTTATTGACACATTTACAGGTGTGAATGCAACAACTTTGCTGTAAAAAAGCAAAAAGTTTGTTTGGTAAAGCATTTCCCTTGTCCCTCATTGTTTCCCTCTCTCCCAGATACCTGAAGGAGTTCAGAACTGAGCAGTGCCCCCTGTTTGTGCAGCATAAATGCACACAGCACCGGCCTTTTGCCTGTTTCCACTGGCACTTTCTGAACCAGCGGCGCCGCAGGCCCATCCGCAGGCGGGATGGGACCTTCAACTACAGCCCAGATGTCTACTGCACCAAATACGATGAGGGAACAGGCACCTGCCCCGATGGAGATGAGTGAGTGCACCTAAGATCACAGCACTTCAGGACACTCCACTTGAGACAAAATGCTTGTACAGACCACCTGGTTGAATAAAACTTGCATTAGGGGTTCTCCGGCGTTTTCATATCATAAACCCCCACATAGACACACTTTAGGCCCCGGACCACTTATTTGACAAGATATCCCAAGGTTAAGGGGTATATTGTGTTGCTGTTGATTTAGTATCGAGTTGTTTAGCTGTCTAAACTGTACCTGGGGAGGTAAGAGTGGTGAGAGTGAAACCTATGCTTAGAGAAGTGATTCTTGCACATTTTGCAACTGGTATAAGTTATCCTCAGTTGAATTATATTGTTCCACATATTGCTTTGGACCTCCTGAAACTGTGTTAGAAAACTAGAAAACCTACTGTCAGAAAACCAAAGTACACGTATAAATTACAATTTGTCTACTTTAAATGAGTAAAGTTTACTCTCATCCATCATCTCTATTCAATATCTAAAATTTGGTTTGTACATGGAGGCAAGTCAATGCCATCAGTGAGCAAGGATACACCCTATCAGTGTTTGTCAGTCAAATTGAAGACATTAGAAGGAGAGTGTGATACTTGCTATTCACAGTGCTCATTAGCAGCTGAACGCGGCTATTCTCCTGCCTCATAAGTGTCATTTAGATGGAAATGTGCTGAGCTGTTATGACCCAGACAGCTACCATCAGTTGACATTTAAATACGAGGGGAATGCAAATGCAGAAGATCTGTGTTGATGCAGGGTTCGAGCTGTGATGTTGTTGACTCATGCTAATGTGCTCTTACTTGCTGGAGTGCACAGTGAACTGTTCAGACGATTCCTATTCAAGCTCTCAGCACTGATTATGGCTTTTAGCAGACCTTAAGAGAAAATTACCACACCCTTTTACAGAGGTGGAAAGAGCACTGAAGTAGTTAGCGCAAGCAGAAGCACTGCTTCTTTAGTTCAGTATTAGAACATGTAGAAAACTGCGCAAGGATTGTAAATGTGAAGGATTGGCTGATTAAAAATATTCAGTTGCTTAGTTTGAGTCCAAGTTCTAACTTATTGTGCATCTTGTATACATGCAGTCTTCTCTGCAGGAAATGACCAGTATGGTGTGTTCCTTGCAAATAATTTCATGTGTCATTATAGTCATAGTTTGTGCATGGTTCCTTTTGTAATTGACATCATCAAAGTTACTGTCGCTCTTGTATGTGGTAAACTGTTTTACTCTATATTACAGATTTCATTTTACAGTTGCAGGAAAAACTTGTAAATAATTCCACCCCTGCCCTTAAATAAGGAGAAGTATTTCACTTTTATTGGGCTGTAAATTGTGGAGTTTTGTACAGAAATCCCTTAAATGCCTTAACAGACATGCATGTCTGTGTGTTTCCATGTGATTTTATGTGTGTGTCCCAGATGTCCATTCCTGCATCGGACAGCGGGAGACACAGAGCGTAGGTACCACCTCCGCTACTACAAGACGGGCTCATGCATTCACGAAACTGATGCAAAAGGCCACTGCAGCAAGAACGGCTCCCACTGCGCCTTTGCTCATGGATCACATGACCTGCGCAGCCCCGTTTATGATATCAGGTACACTTTTAACTTTTAACACAAAGCCGACTTTGTTATTGGATGTGTTCATCTGTATTTGTGTTTTTTGTGCGTTTACACTGTGAATTTTCCAGGGAGGTGCAGGTGATGGAGTCTCAGGGAGGCTCGGGGGCGGCAGAGGGAGGTGGAGGAGATGGGCAGTCGGGGCAGGCAGCCAGCACTGCCCTCATAGAGAAGATCTTGAGCGAGGAGCCACGCTGGCAAGGTATCATTACGCTACTGGTCATCTCACCAAAACGGCCAAAGACATGTTTCCAACTGAAACACTGCTGACCGCGCTTTAATGGTGGTTCATCGTCTCTTTCTGTGTTTCTGTGCCCTTCTATTTTCAGATAACACCTATGTATTATCCCACTACAAGACAGAACTCTGCAAAAAACCACCTCGTCTCTGCCGTCAAGGTTATGCCTGCCCGTACTACCATAACAGCAAAGACAGGAGGCGCAGTCCGCACAAACACAAATACAGGTGGTGTAGCGCATCATGCAAAAAAAAACATGATAGTGCTTGATGGCTACCAAGCTTGAAAACATTTCTGTGTGTTCTTGCCACTGCAGAGCATTGCCATGTCCAGCAGTGAAGCACAGCGAGGAATGGGGAGATCCCAGTAAATGTGAGGGAGCGGAGGCATGCCAGTACTGCCACACACGCACAGAGCAGCAGTTTCACCCTGAGGTTTGTCAGATTCAGCAGAGTGTTTACGCATATTGGACAGCATCCCCAGAGGTCACAGAAGACTCATACCTTTCGTTCTTTTGCCACAGATCTACAAATCCACCAAGTGTAATGACATGCAGCAGTGTGGCAGCTGTCCCAGAGGGCCCTTCTGTGCATTCGCGCATGTCGAAAGTAAGTTTCCTTTTCCGCAGAGCATCTCTAAACACTGCTTAACCATCTGATCATTCATCTTAGAATTTGCACACTTTTCTACTGCCCTGACCCGTCCTCAACAGATGATTCTTACTCCCTTCCAGAGCCCTTCGTTCCTGAGGAGCCATCATTCCCCACCCCCAGCTCACCTCCACCCTCCAGACCTCCAGACCCTCTTCCCGCTCAGGAAGCCTCCTTGAGTCCTAGCGGACACAACATGCGGCCGGGGCCTGCATCATGTTCTGCTGGGGACCCCTTCGCCCCCACTGGAGGGTCGTCGTGTGTAGCAGAGCAGGGCCTGCTGGGTAGGGTTTTGTCTCTGTGTGAGGACGTGGGCGGAGGAGGAGGAGAGCCTCTGTCTCCTTGGGCTGGAGAGGGAGGATATGGCAGGGCGCCTGGATTTGAGAGGGAAGATCAGGTGAGAGGGGCTGACAATTGAAATGTGATACAGGACATGCAGTACACTAATAGATGAAAAAACAAGGAAAATACTTTCTTTGATGAAGTTACAATGAGAGTACACCTTTAAAAATGATGTCATCTATGCTGATTTTTGCTGTGTGTCCTGCAACTGCAAGTGTTCGCTGCATTTGCTTGTCCTGTGTGTGTTTACATTTGCATCATCACAATCTCGTTTGTGGTTTCAGGCCAAACAGAGGGGTTTTGCTCTGGAGCAACGCAGCAGAGAAATGGCATCAGCTCACAGCAAACAGGTAGAATACTGGTTTACATGACAATAAATCATTACTCACATCCACACATGGGTAGTTAATATCTATATCCAGTGATTTTTCATTATATTGTCATGAACTTCACTCTAATTTTAAAATAGCAGCTGTGGATGTCTTGATACTTTTTTTAACAGATTTCACTTTTGTTCTTTTTTTTCTTTCGAATGAATTCAGCTGTTTAACCTCTCAAGCTGAGGCAAACACACTTGCAGCTGCTGAGCTAGCCCACACACTTTCTCCAGGAAACATACTGTTCTAGTTAATACTTTAATTCAGCTTTAGACTCACAAGGCTAATGCCCTTTCTTCCCAAATGCCACGCATCTTTCGTTTACAGGACTTGCTGGTGTTTCTGCCAGTGGGCAGCCCTTTGAGTCTGTCCTCTAGCATCCCTTCCAGCCTTGCGGCCACCCCGCCTAGCCCCGCCCCTCCTGGACCCCCAGGACCAGGCATCACATCGGGCATGAACGCCAATGCCCTGCCCTTTTACCCCACCAGTGAGACTGTGGAGTCAGTTGTTGGTGAGTCAGAATGCACAAATTCTGGACCCTCGGTTCTTGATCAAGTAAGATGTAATGATGAGGAATGCTACAAAGTAGTCGGAAGTCTAACAGTGTGTGTTTGTTACAGAGTCAGCCCTGGATGATCTTGACCTGAATGATTTCGGTGTCTCGGCTCTTGAGAGGAGCTTAGAGAGCAGCTCGGCTCTGCCTAGTGTGGGAGTGATGCTGGGTATTGAACAGACATCAGCATGAACACACAGAACTACTGTCAACATACGATTGCATGCACAGCACAACACAAACGAACACACTCAATACACGCTGTAATCATTCTTGTTCTTGCAGGAGGAAACCAGCTTCAGAGTTCTGCCCCAGTCAATATCCCAGGATCCCTCAGCAGCTCCGCCCCTTTCAGCTCCCCTTCACCGTCTCCCCCAATCAGACCACATGCTTCCCCATTCTTCTCTACCCACCTGTCACAGCCTAGCCAATCAGAGAGCAACTTCCTGGGACCATCTCATAGCTCTTTAGGTTTGTAGAACACCATCAGTCAAGTTTTGGGCAGTGTGGGGTGATGTGGTATTGCTAATATTTGTCCCTCATTTTTTGATTTTCAGGTTTGAATGGTATGAACAGTAGTATTTGGGAGCATTTCCCATCAGGCCAGGGTTCCCCAGGGACCCCACCCACCCTGCTGCCCTCCGGCCCCAGTGCAGAGACGGCCAGGCTCAAACAGGAGCTGGAGGAAGCTCACAGGACACTGAAGCAGTGGGATCACAGCTGGAGACACACTGCACAGGTAGGTAGGTAGTGGTGTGTGTGTGTGTGTGTGTGCGTGCGTGCATGCGTGTGTGTGCGCTTGAATTAGTGCAATCACCAGCATGTTTGAGTCCACTGCATTGATTAGCATGATTCATTAGAGCTGCTCTGTATGGATTTGTCCTGTAGTCGTGGGCAGCACTGAAAGCGGACGCGGAGGAGTCTCGTGCCCATGCAGCACGGTTAGCCATGGAGGCAGAGAGAGCCAGGCAGGCTGAGGAGGAGGCGCAGAGACAGGCTTCCCTCCTGCAGGAGGCGCTGGATAGCCTGCGGAGTGGAGACAACCCTCATCTAGCACTGCACCAACTCCAGCTATTGCACAGATTGCCACTAGAGTCAGTCCTCAGCCTACAGGCCCAGCTCTGTAGCTGCTTACACGCTGTGGAACAGGTGAGAACACACACCTTACTCCAACCTAAAGACCCTATGTGACATTTTCTAATAAGTTAAAAGAGGCTTTCCATTGGCCTTGCAACCTCTTCTGATGGACTTTAAATCTGCAAATTGTACTTAAGGCTTAAATCTGTAACATTCTGCACACTGTTGCTCCATGGCAGCAAACTACAGCAAAGAGAGAGAAGCATTTCATGTATAGCACAGTGAAAATGCCATCAACCAATCAGGTTATTTTTCACAGCATCCATTTTGACATGAATAGTAGGGTAAAGACAGGTGTTACTAATGACATTAATTAAGGTTCTGCTCTAACAGAGCCAGGGTCCTGCTACTGTTCATGCTGGCTCACTGGAAAGACTCTGCTACACTTAAATGGAACAGAACCTTAATTAATGTTATAAGTAACACCTGTGTTTACCTGCTATTTCTCAATAGAGTATGGAGAGAGTTTCCAGCCATGGCAAATGAGCCCATTTTAGAGTGTTACCATATTCCACCGTACACATGGATATCATAATGATATATTAATGATTAAAAAAAGCATGGATTTCAGCTTGAAGTAGTGTGAAGCTGCCCTAACATTCAGTCTGTCTGTCCTCAGGTGGTGTATAGGAAGCAGAGGCAGTGCTGTGTGACCTGTGGAGAGCAGGGCTCAGTGTCGCTGCCCTGTGGCCACGGACTGCAGTGCGACAGCTGCTCCACCTCCACAGAGTGTCCCCTCTGCCCTGAACAGAGCCTGGACCAGCTCTCCTGACGTGATCACATCCCAGCTCACCATCACGCTGACTCCAGACCCATCAGTCCTGATTCGAGAGAGACCAGCCTAGCATCTCAACCGCTAAACATAACTATGCCAGGGTCCTTTATCATTTGGCTACAACACAAGCACTGATCAGGTTTTGTACTTTTAAGACGAGGTATACAGATGAATGACCAGCTTGAGTGGACTGGTCAAGGGGGGGTAAAAGCTCTTTATTATGTAATTTAGGATTTATCTATTGTCCAGTGTTACCCACCAAAAACCAGTAAATGTGACTTGTTGATGCTCTTGACCAGCCACACTGTTCTTAACCCCTCTTCTTGACTAGTGAAAATAACCCAAAGACCTGCAGTTACTTCTTTTTTAACCCAAACCATGAACCATGAATGCTAACTGCTATGTTGATCTAACAAAATCAACAGGTCTGACTCAGAAGGTAAAGTAAAGGGCATATTCAGCTTCAGACAACTATCACACAATGCTACAGCCAATGGGGCCATAATACCAGTCTGCTGGTAGCGCATGTCTAGACTATGCCTTTACAGTTGAATCTTCATTTTCTATTTGTCATAGTTTCTTTTTTTTTAGAAAAACAAATTTAAAATTGGTGATTAATGTTTGATAATAATAAAAAAAAAATATTTAAAAATTTAGTAATTGTTTTTGGACTTTACAACAGATGGCCTCTGTTAAAGCACTCAGGTTTTCTCTGTAATATTATTCTATGTTAACTGGAAGAGGGGAGCATGTTAACACAATCAAGACAAATGTACTCAGTCAACTAGTTTATGTCTTTGAAATTACATATTATATTTTTTCATTTTTAGTTTAACGCTTTTCATGTTAACTGAAACATACAAATTTGTTTTTGTCAAACCATTTTTTTCTATTTTATAAATCAGTGTATCACAGGTTTCGCTGCCAAAATTTTTACATTTGTAGTAATCTTTGACATTTCACAGCGTGTCAAATGTAGTCTAATATATATATTATATATACATAGTTAAGTGATATTATACTTTTCTCTTGCACTGATTAGACAAGGTATCAGGAAACAGATAGAGGTGTAAGGGTGTGTGTGTGTGGTAGTTGCAGGTGCGAGAGTTGTTCATGATCACTGTGATGGTCACTGGTAAACCCATGCTTAGCATACCGTCCACACCACCCGCACAAGTCATCCAACAGTGTTTCATTCTGAGTGGATTTTTGGTATAGATCATTAAAACAAATTGTATATTTTTGGAGAAAGGTGTCTGTGTGTATTTTCTCATGGTTGAATCTCCTCCTGGGACTGTTTTTCTCTCTGTCTTCTCTTCTTCACAAAGGCCTGTGCTTCCCTCTCTCCTCTCCTGGACTCTAGTAACTTCAGAATGCCGTCCTCTGGAAAAAATACACAAAGCATCAAATTAATGGTTGCATCAGCTAGGCTTGAATTTCCAGAATCGTGAGTTGGGCTGGTTCCAATATTTGCATTTGAATTGGGTGTTTAGTGACACTCGGATAATTTAAAAGACAAAAAAATGTTATGTAAACAATTGAGGTAGTTGGACAGTTAACACCAAGCCTAGCCCAAAAAGTCTCTGAAAGCATTTAGACCATAGGACATCAAAACACCCCACTGAAAACCAAAAAACATACAGAGCTGTGTTGAGTTGTAACGTTAGAATATCACATTTGAACTGCTTCAGGTCAAAAGCCTCAGTGTAGCATGGATCAGTAATACAATATATTTTTAATCAAACTATCATATTCACTATATCAGAGGTGGGCGACATTGACTGGCTACTCTCCAATATTTAATAAAAGGCCAATATCTGCTCTATGTATCTTTCTAACCCCAGTTAAAATCAATCAGAACTGCCCTGTTTTTAATATAAAAATGAAAATCTGCATCACCTATCGCCAGGCAGACTCTAACAGACGACAGATCATACCATTTGGTTTAGGGTGCATCAAAGGCAGGCGTATCTGAGCTGGGGAGGCGTCTGGCGGGAAGGTGAGTCCATCTGCAGCTCCCTCCCCTCCACCACTACCACCACCACCGCCTCCAACCCCGGGTATAGCCTTCAGGGCCAGGAAGGCCTCGCCCTCAAAGTCATCTGTCCTCAGGGTGTCGTGGTCCAGAACCGTTACCACCAGGCAAGCCCCCGGAGCCTGGCACTGCTCCAACGATACCATGCTGTGATAGTGAGGGATGGTGGAGGGGGAAATTAGGAATATGTTAATGATAATGGGGATTATGCATCAAGGATTGTAAGGATTAAGAGAAAAGGGTTGCAGGAGGTAAAAAGACAACTATTGGAAAAGGGACAATCAAAGTGCATTATAGGAAGGACAGTGACAGATATGATTTGTAACGTACAATTCAAAGGCCTCATCGAAAAGGGGGTTGAGGTCACAGCTCTTGATCTGAGTGCAGCGAGGCTCCACCTCGGAGAAGATGTGGCGAGGCTCCAGACACAGCTGCACAAATGGATCACTGAGACCTGGGGAAGGCCAAGGCATCAAAACACTGGGTCAACAAGAGAGGTTCGTAGGCAAGACACTGTTTGGGCATGTATGTATCTATGTGTGCACTCACCATTAGAGTCCATTGGTAGCAGGTTGGCTGCATTCAACACCTCAACGCGCAGTTTGTTGTCTGATCTCCTATAGGATGTGAGGAGGGTGACGGCGCCGTATTTCTCCCCACTGTACACTTTCTGTTGCACACACATAGAGAAAGACAGAAAAGTGTGAGCAAAGGGCAAAGCTGCATAAGTTGATATCAGTTTGGCTCGGTCTGCAGTCTCACCTGCTCCCACACTTTCCTCTCGAGGAATTTCTCTATGAGCTGCCGGCTGCTGAGAGCGTTGTGAGTCAGGTGGGCTTTAAGGGTCTGAATGGACAGGAGACAAATAAAGATTAAATATATTCTCTGAACTGACAAGGTGTGGTCATGATACCTGTACAAATCAATGCCATAAAAAAGAAGGAAGCCTCTCCTGCTGCTGTCAGAAGTCACTGTAGCTGGGTGGCCTCTGGTTACTCACTTTATACTGAGCAGAGTGGAGGGTGTCCAGAGGGAGTCCGTTTCCCTCAGCGTGGAAGCACTGCTCCAGGCACTGAAATACACACAACACAACCACTGAATCTAAACAGGAATAAAATGAGTACAAGAAATGCTCCAGCTTTGAGTCGAGTTCAAGAATTCAGCTGAGTTTCAAGGTGACCCATGTATTCTGTTGAAGTTAAGACAGTGAAAGACATGTTGACTCATAAGTCACTCCGCACAGGGCCAGTGTCTGAAATGTAGGTTCTTAACTGCTTACTTTTATCTGAGCTGGAGTGTTATAAGTGCATCCTTCTGCCCTGGTAGTAAAGTTAACGACATGGTTGTGGACTGACCTGGAGTGTGTACAGCAATCTTTGGCAGAACACCATGAGCCCTTCTTGCTGCGGATGCTGAGTAGCTGCATGGTGGACGCTCTTCACTGAGTTGATCCATAGAGGGGTCAGCAGACTGGACAAGGGGGAGAAAATAACGATGGAATTTGCAACCTTGCCTTAGTAAGGGTTTGAGTTAAATTAATGCAGATGAGATCCAAGGCAATAAGAAAGACAAAAAGAGAAAAGTCCTGTTGTGCATGATGTGGGGAAATATAGCTATATCTACACTGCCTGGAAATATTACACCTATCTTATGACCTTGGTTGACAATTGGCTCTCTCAGACACTAAGTTTGTATAAAGTAATGCACAATAAAGCCACTTGTATCATACCTCTTGCAAAAAGCCCATGCTAAAGTACCACAGTGACTGAGAATTGTGATTTGTCATCTTACCATAGGAAGTGTGTTGTAACATTTGAGGTACGTTATCGTAAGACTTATTTTTCATTTTCACAGAATTTGGCTGTCCTGTGATAAATGAAATAAATCGAAATACCACAAGGCTATTTCCAAATACCACCGGAAATTTGCACAAGGACAGCACACAGTGGTTGTAAGCAAGCACAGTACCTATTGAAGTTCTCTTGAACAAGGTTTTCATTCATGTACTGCAGCTCTTTCTCCAGGTAGCGCATCAGAGGGACCACAGCCTGAAACGAAAAGGAGGCAGGTAGGTTGGGTGTAAAATGAACACAGCAGGCATCTGCGTCCATGTCAACAAACTGGAAGTGATGGGTCACTTACATCCTCCGTGGACTTGGAGGGAATCCTGCGCCTAGTCGACATGCTTCTTACATGAGTCTCAATGTCTGTATTCAGCTGGGCAGAAAAACAGAAAGAATTTAAAATCAATAAAATCTGTTGATCCTCTATTTCCATCCTCGGAGCCTTGCCCCCTCTCCTTCCACCCACCTGTTTCCCAAGGGTGTCCAAAGCGGAGCGGATCTCTCGACTGAGGATGCTCTGGGTCTGTTGGAGCTGTGAAGACAGAGTGTTGTTGAACTGACTTTCCCCAATCACGTGACGCGTCCGCTCTCGAAGGCTTGCCCAGTTGAGCTGGGTGGGAAGGCGGGTCAGGATGGACCGTAAGTGTTCCAGGTCGTTCACTACCACGCATAACTGCTGACACAGACGGGGATAGAGAACACTCGCTATCTGTACTGATCGTAGAGGGGACGAAAGATGTGAATGAAGAACCTTCCTTAGATCACTGGTTCTTAAACCAGTCCTCAAGGAACCCCTGTCCTCTAAGTTTTTGTTCCAGCTCTACCCTTGCGCACCTGATCCAGGGCTTAATGCTTGTTGACTGAAACTGATCTACGTGGATAGGGAGTTCATGAAAGTGTGTGGCCTTAATTGGATCAGGTATGCAAGAGTAGAGCTGGAACAAAAACTTGCAAGACAGGGGGTCCTTGAGGACTGGATTGAGAACCACTGCCTTAGATATAAGGTCTCTTCTCCTCGACTCCTCCTCACCATGTTGATGGCACAGCCGTGGTCGGAGTCCTCAGACAGCACTCGGACCCTCTCCTTTAGAATACGACAGTAGGTCGCCACGATCTTGCACACATCCTGAAACATACCATAATGGTTACAGCATTCCCGGCTTCATACCAATGTCCCGTACTCATAAGATCATGTCTGCGGCTGGTGGCGGCGTACCTCAGTGAGCTTGACCATGAGCATGAAGGCTTCCTCGGGGTCAGGCCAGGACAGCTGCTCCCACAGCTGGCAAATGGGCTGGACACAAGCCACCAGGTCCACTGCTGAGGAGCTGTGCTTTATGGGCACTGCACCAGACTGCAGGGGCTGGAGCTGCTCCAACATGGAGGGAGGGAAGAGACATGGGAATATTAAGAAATATACCTGAATTATGTCTAGGGATCAGATCTGTCTGACTTTGGTCTGAATTGAAATGAAATGATTTGATTTGTCTGTTTTTTTGTTTGTTTGTTTGTTTTACCAATGATGCTTAAATAATTGTTTGATTTTTTTTCACATTTCAGAAGAAAAAGGATAGTCTTAAATTATTGCACGTGTTTATTCAATGGATATAAAATTTTGGCTGTAAGCACTGAATTGAATCATTGACTCAAAAAGTGGTTTACAAACTTGAACTGAATTTAAGAAAAATTGTTCTTAACTAGTAAATCATGAACTGAACTGAATCTCTGTTGAGCCAAATATTCACACAACTAATTATTACCACTACAACTACTACTATTACTTAAAATGAGGATCATGTACAATTTATTATTTTTTATTACTAGTAGTAGTAGCGGCAGCAGTAGTACTAGCCATAGTAGTATTGTTACTATATTTGAATTATAGCTATGTATTTGTAGTAGTAAAGGGTAATACTATTAATGATAATACCTACCTAACAAAACAATTATCAAAACAGCACTACAAAGTGTTGTATACAATGAATAAAAATGCAAGCAACAAATTAAAAAAGAACAATGCAGTGTAATTGGGTGTCTCACCTGGTCCACCTGCACAGCTCTCTCCACTCTGTCCTGTGTGGTGCTGAAAGCCTGGTTCAGCCAGTAAGGAAGAGCCTCTCTGAAGCCCTCCTGGAAGTCTGTCAGCTCCAGTAAGCCCCTGAAACCACAGCAGGACACAAGCTTCTATATCACTTTTTGATGGTTTTTATTAAGTTGGAAACATTGTGCATTTCCCTGGATTTGCAATTCTGTGTCTATGCTGAGGCTCTGACCTCTTCTGAAGAAAGGCCTTGTCTTTGTGGATGGCCTGCAGGCTCAGGTAAAGGGGGAACAGGCCGTTGGCTAGAGGTTGCTCCATCTGTCCCTCAATCAGGGATAAGGTTTCCCTCACCTCCTCAGCTAGCTACAGAGGAGAGGAGAAGAGAGAAGAGGAGAGGAGAGGAGAGGTCAGGACAGGAGAGAGTGAGGCAGTGAGAGAGGAGAGAGACTGAGGTATGAAGAAAGTAGCTCAAACATTTTCTTTTGCCGCTTACCAAGGAGTCATGCTTACGGTAGACTACAGTGAACACATCCAGTTGCACGGCACTAAGGTAATGAGAGAGAAACAGATATGATTACAATTCTGAAAAGTAATCCTCATGCAGTTTGATGTGCTACTCCCTGATAAAAGCCACAACATGACACACACACACACACACACACACACACACACACACTAAAACCCAGCAGAAGCATTCATCTCCCCTCTTAATTAGCAGTCTCCCATGTGGCCTTGCCCCACCTTACCTGACAAACACCCTGTTCCACACGTCCTTGCTGTGTTTGATGTCTTCCCGCACCTCCCCAATCAACCTGGAGAGGGCGCTCACAATCTCCGACAGGTCCTGTATGTCAGCATGCATGACAAGGAGTATGAGGTGAGTATTTTGAGAAAGGAGAAACAAAAATGGGGAAAACCATGTAGGTCATAAGTCATACATAGCCATATATGGCTTTCATGACGCTGATGTCTTTACCTTAGTCATTGGCTGATGCAGTCCCTTTTTGATGGTAAACCACTCCTGTGTTCCTACCTGAACAAGACATTAACAGTATATTATGACTAATTAATGACTCACTGAAGAAGACATCAAACCCTGTCATGTGACTGTAATAATTAATACTGCAATTAATACTGCTATTTGTGTGATTACTGACCTCTATAGCATCGCTGACCTCATCCTGCAGCTCAAACTGAGCTGGGTTCAGTTCTTGAAATGCTCGAGTCTTACAGATCTGGACCAAGATTCTGACAAAAAAAGAAAAAAGCACTCCTCATGTATTGCAGAGTCTGTATCCTTAACATGCAGACATTTGGGCCGGCAATTCTAAAATCACAAGTGGTGAGGTGTACCTGAGCAGCGTGTGCAGTTTGGGAGTAGCGCTCTGAGTCGGGGGGAAGATGTCTCTGTATTTGGACACCAGGCACAGTCCGTATTGCAGGAAGCCATGAAGAGAGTCTCCAAGTTCCTGTTTCTATTCACAAATGACAGCACATCTCTCAACACTGAGCTCATCTCCACTTAAAGGACAATTCCTGATTTTTTTTTCAGGAAACTGGTAAACCTGACGTGCAACATTCCATGTTTGAGTGGATGAAGGAAATCATCTCAAATCAACTAAAATCGACAAGTATGATGCTGAGCTGAAGCATTTCACAATTTTCACCATGAACCCCTTCATTTAGCAGTGACAGTTGCTAAATTTTATCAGTGTTTCCAGGCAGTTACAACATGGTTTTGAGACGACGCAGCCTACAGATTAAAAACAAATCTATCACAAGAAAGAACAACTATCTTTTTAAATAAGGCAACTTAAGCATAACACAAAGTAAGCATTAATAATTCAAATACCATAACCTTTGTTCACTGATAATTCCTTAACAACTCTTCCAGCACTGATCCCACATTACATATGGCAGCAGGGAGCTGCACAGTAGCTTTCAGCAGCCATACCTGTTGGTAGGCCAGCTGCTGCTGATGCCAGTGGTACTCTATACTGGTGAGCTGCTGGAACAGCACTGAGGAGTCCACCTCTAAACTCTGGTAGAGTTTACTGTAAGCCACCCACTTCCTGTCAGGGGCACACACACATCCACAAACTGACTCACAAGTGCAATAGAAGCAGAGCTGGCAAGATATCATACATGCAACTACAGCTACCACTACCATTACTACTATTACTAAGCTTTATTTATATAGCAGCTTTCATGCAATAGAATGCAGCTTAATAAGTCAATAAAACACAAGTAGCAAAATACAAGAGTATAATAAGAAGGCAGAAACAAGTCTAAAACAAAAACGCAACACGTTAAAAAAACCAAATGATATGAAACAGCGATAATAATGATGTGTTAAAATGTTAAACATTTTATTAAAAGCAAGACTGTAAATGGGTTTTGAGTTGTTTGTCAAATCTATCAATGGAGGTTGCTTGTATTTATAAAGGGAATTTGTTCTAAGCCAGTGATGCATGAAAACAGAAGGCTGCCTGTTACCACTTACAAGTTACTGTGCTTTCAAATAACTTTTAATTCCCTATCCATATCCAGACTACTCCACTCTTCAGGTCCCTATTCTTGTCCAAAATCAAGCACACTGCCTAAGATCATATCGCTGACAATGGGCACCATAATCCCGTGTATGCCTGCCAGATGTGGACATGGTGCTTACGCCAGGTCCTGCAGGAAAGGTGAGAGGTCGTTCTGTGTGGCGTAGAGCTCGAGCAGCGTCTGACCCTCGCCACACAACTCTCCTTTCCACGGAGCGCCACCCTGAGGGAGAAAGACATTTCAAGCTGTTTTAATGGGAGAAGACGGTGTCGGCGTAGCATAGTAAGCACCGACTCTGAGCCTGTCCCTTACCTGCTGCTTGGAGATGTGAGAATGAACAAACTGCTGGAGGATTCCACAGTAGTTGACATAAGCACTTCGGCCTGCACTCAGCGTCCCGTCTCGCTGTAAATGACACCACACATGTCTCATATCCTTTATACATGTCCTGAAATCTTTGCGACAAACTACCTCATGTCTATGCAGAGCAAAGCAAGCTGTATTGAGGCAGCTGCATATTGCATTTTTCAGTCATATTACAATAAGAAAAACCATGATCAGATATTGCATGGGTGGTGTGGTCAAGTATTCAAAGCACTTCTGCTTTGGTGACTGTAAACAGGCAAAGTTGTTGTGTCACTTCCACCAAACTGCCTTCATTTATGCTGATACATTTTCTACATCGATAACAGCACCTATCCACATAAAGCCAAGGGAACGGATGCAATTCTCACCTCTCTGTGGATGAACTTGAGATTCAGGTGGCACTGGCCGCGATCAGGATACGTCTCTGTTCTTGGCTGCAGGTCATACCAGTTATCTTCTGTACAGTGGAGTTCCTAAAGAGAGACAGATAGAAACAGGCCGATTCACACCTTGGCAAGTCAGTCATAGCACATAGAGAGTACCTCTCCGTGTGCCAGAGTTTATTCAACAGTTAAAGCAGGTGAAATGAAGACAGGAAATTTAAATAAAGGACTAAATTTTACCTGTAGTTTGAGGACAACCTTTCCCAAAAAGTCATCTTTGCCTTTCTCCTTTTTAGCATCCTTGATCATCCTAGATGGGCACAATTTAAAAGGTATAACCATTTGCATTGATGTTCCTCTGCCTCGCTGAGTCACCTCTGTGTGTATGAACCCCAGAAAGAGCACCATACCTTCTTAAACCGTGGAAGTTGGTTTTGAACTCCTCTAGTTTCTGAGTGAGGGAAACTTCTTCGTCCTTATCCCTGAAAAACAAACAAACAAAAAAAAAAAAAACAGCACAGTAAACATGGTGGTAATGAACTGGGAAGATTTCAGTGCAGAAAAACTGAAGCTCTACATGTTTTGCTCACCACATCTCTAGGTGGAAGCTGGCGCCGGCAGTGTCTTCAAACTCTCTATAGATGAAAGAAGAGATGACCACGAAAGCAATTTTAATCCCAATGCATCACTCACACACACACACACACACACCTACACACACACACACACACACAAAAACAGATTTAGACTCACATTATGAAGGTTTGGTTCCAGATGGGGTTCAGAGTCTGCTTTATTATTTTGGTTTGGTAAATTTTATCCTCTGGTACAGCATCCTTCACCACAGATTTACTGGGTTTGGCTCTGGATCGCCGTGTCCGACTCTCCTTCTCATCTTCCAGAATGGTCAGCAGACAGTATGGGTCACTAAAACCTGTTGAAAACACACCAGAGATCCAAAGTAGCGTTAAGTCAGCTGTAGCATGTAGCATGACCTTTTCAGAGCACAACAATTCTTAAAAAACTATCAAAGATCACACAATCAAGATGACAATATTATTTCCTCTGTACTTCTTGAAGGGGAATGATGATGAGGCACAAAATGGCAACATGATCATTTCAAAGACAATAGGCCTCAGAAGTCATGTAGGAGTTTTCCCAATTCCTTCAAAATAATTTATGACATTTGGACATTTGTATGTTAAAAAAGAAAAATTATTGCACATTTTTTATAAACTGAACACGATCAGTGTAGTTTTAAAAAAGATGTTTAGCCAATCTCAAGTTCATCCACAGAAAAAAGGATAACAGATCAGCCAAAGAAATGGACATGTTAGCTGCCAACTGGCTATTTTTTATTGCTATGATTCAAGTCTTAAATTTATCGGGTAAAGCTAACCACCAGGGCAGCCAATTATATTTAATTTGCACCACACGGTTAGCTTTTTGTTAACAAAATAATTTAAGTTCCAGTCCCACTTAAAAGAGAAATCTGCAGAAATGTCCAAGTATTAAATGAGAGCTTAAATAACAGACCGTGACAGAGATAGATATGTAAAAACCCCATAGATTTGCCCCTCAGAAAATGAGTTGGAGCCTGAATTCATATTTGGGCAAAGATTTGTAGTCAATGTTACATGTGACTGTGGATCAGCATAGTAAAATATCTGCACCTGTTACTGTTAAACAGTAGCAACTCCACTGAAAATACCATTTGAAGTGCCAGTTCACTATCAAAATATCATCTCAAATACCAATTCACTCTCAAAGCACCATCTCAAGTACCAACTCAATGGCAAATACTTATGCTGTATGAGATTTCAAGAGGGGAATCCTCCTTGAACTGAATGGAAATACACTGATATTGGCCTAAACAAACGGTCACACACAGGATAAAGGGGACACCCAGGCCAGAAAAGGTACTTGCAGTTCCTCATACTTTGGTGGGGCCAGAACTTACCACTGACGTCTTTTCCCAGAATTCCCTTGGCTTCCTTTACAGTGGCCATCAGGCAGTATACAGGGGGCTGTCAGGGGCAGACACTCATTTAGATACCTCACCCACAACACCACAAGCATCAAGATGACATTATCAATACCTCCATCAAACTAAATGGAGGGTTTTTTCCAACGCTGGAACAGAAAGTTCCCCAGTGCGAAGGCTACAAACTGATGTTGGGCACTTCTAGAGATGCATTTATCGGCGCAATGATTCCGACTTCCTTTTCTCACCTCTGTGCTCTGTACTTTCTCCATCAGACTGTCGTGCTCTGACTCTGTCATATTGAAAGCCTGGCAAGGAGAAACATAAGAGTTGAGGGTGGTGTTATGTGAGAAGTGTGTGGGTACAGCGCTCATTGATGTGTTTTTACCTCCTTGATGTAATGACGGAGCTGGCTGTCTGTGAAGACCTCGGCCGATGCTGGTGTCCCCAACTTGTGAGCAATGGTGTACAGCAGCTCCTTATACAAAGGCTTCAGCTTTAAATAGAGGGGAAACAGACAGAGTGAGAGCACGGCAGAGAAAAGCCATTTAATTTCAACCCAAGCATATAAACGATAATACCTCCAGCTCCTTATGTCTTCTTGCTTTCTCCTCGGGGTTTTCATCTTCCTTAAAATCCTGAGGAAACAAGCATTACATTTGTTTAGGGTCCCTGGTGTCCACTGATGCAAATGAAGATCAAATTTGAGGTGTATGAACATCATTGATGAGAGCTGCCTACTCTCTTGTCTCGTGCTTTCCTCGTCATCCCCAGTTTACGTGTGTGGCCGGGAGAACACTGACAGGGAAAAGGAGAGAGATGGAAAATCGATGAAACATAAAGCTCCAGACATGAAAATTCATACAAAATACAAAAGAAATCTAAAGAACACTTGAGAATGAGGGGCTACTGCTGTACCTGTCTGTGTCTGAGCCTCGGTGAGCCATGCCTCTGGAAAGGACAAAAACACGTATTCAGTTGACACACTGACACAATGCAGGAAAATGGTAGTAATAATTCAATAGTCATAGTCTAAATGGATATGGCTATTTTTGCCCTGCTGGCAGGCCAGGCCTAAGGATGGCTATGTCAGTCCATCCATCCCCCCTAACACTTAACTCCAAGACAACATATCTTGAAGTCTACTCAGCGGATTGCCATGAAATATGGCAAAACACATTCATGCTCCTCAGAGGACGAACCCTGTCAATTCTGGTGACCTCATGACCCCTCCTTTTAGCACCACCATCAGACACAATTTTGGCTTCTACACAATATCTCAAAATCTATTGGGCAGATTGCCATGAAATTTGGCAGGCATTTTTGCTCCCCAGAGGATGAACCCTGCCAATTTGAAGTGCTTTGAGCCATTGTCCTATTGTTGTGTTGTGGGCTGGTAGGTTACAAGCACATTGATGAGGAGAACTGGGTTTTCAAAAGGGTCAATGACAGAGAGTACTTGACCTTTATTTTCATGCCTCCTTTATGCCAAAATGTCAACTGCGCACAAGATATTATAAAATCTAATTTGTAGACTTCCGTGATATTTGGCAAGTGCGTTAATACTCCCCAAAGGAAGATTCCTTTTGATTGTGGTAACCCTATGACCCTCCCTCTAGTGCCACCCTCAGCCCAAACTTTTGACTTGTACACAGCATGTCTCTAAATATAATGGATGGAGTGCCTCGTAATTTGCTGGGTATACTCATGCTTCCCAGTGAATGAACCCTATCAATTTTGGTGTCACCATCATGTTTCTTCCAACACTCACCTTAGGCAAAAATGTCAAATTTGCTGTCTCAGAATCTATTAGGTGATTTGTGGATTGCCATGAAATTTGGTGAGCACAGTCATGGTCCCCAGAGGGTGAACACTCTCAATTTTGATGACCTCATGGTCTTTCTTGTAGCCCCACCTCAGACCAAAATGTCACATTTGCACACAAGATATCACTAGATCAAATGATCAGATTGCCATGATATTTAATGAGTGCACTCATATATCTCAAATAAAAATTCTTCTTGATTTTGATGGTCCATACCAGGGTCTAGCATCATGCTTAGCCCAAAAAGTCAAATTTGATATCTCAAATTTCAAATTATTATTTTATTATTAATATGCCAATTATTCAGTGCTCAAGTATCATTTCATCAGCAACTGTTCTGAAAATGAGAAAAGACTTTCAACTCAGATCCCACATACCATAAATTACAAAAGATAGTGTTGCTCAGGTTTGCAAATACAGGGGTTTTACAGAGGAACAATCCCAAATAACAGGGGGCCTACCAGGCCAATGGGACCTGCTTCTGCAAGCAACTTCCTCAATGTGGCTGATAAGGAAACTGACTTAGAGCTATGAAGCAAACCACCACTCATGTTCAAACATAAACCAAGGAAAATCACATGTAAAGGGATCACCTGCATACGATCCTAGAAGTAAGTATCTATGCAAACACACACACGCACGCACACACACACACACACACTCACACATGCAAGTAGACATACTGGACAGCCTTCCTCTATGAGCAACATGCTCTATGCTGCATCATTTGGTCCAAAAAAAAAAAGCTTGGTTATGAATCATAGTCACAACTGCTTAAAATAGCGGTTTATGGCTCCATTTCCTGATGCTATTAGTGGACTCTGATGTTACTCCTCTGACTCTTTGTTATGTGTTAAGAGAATTTTTGAGGTTTCACGAAGAAAACTGCATCTGTTTCACCGCACAAAAAAACTGACACTCTTGCCTCTGTGAATATTAAAATAAGCTTGACAAACAAAAACAAATTCAAGATAAAAGCAGTTACATTAAGCCAAATTTGACGACATCATTAGTTTGGCCATCACCATAGTGCCATGTAACCTTCTAGGATCGCTGGCACACTGCCAAAATAAGACCAACGATGAACACATCCTTCACATATCAGCTGAACATCCTTCAGTACAGTCTGGTTCATACCTGATCAGGTCTTTGCAGCAGATTGTCTCCTGTGACGGTAAGCTCATTTTGCGTTGACATGATGATGCTAATATCTAATAACCAGAGCACTGACTGAGCTCAGTGTCTGATAGGGAAGCTGTGTGTGCATGTGTGTGCGCGCATTGGTGTGCTTGTATGAACTATCACACAGCAGCCGGAAGTCATCACTTCCTGTAGAAGGTGGCAACTTAAGTAACTGCGACTTAAAACTGTTTCTTCATCCACGGCCCTGAATCGTGTCTTAATGTAAAATATCATCTCTCTCTAAACAGACCTCACACACCCACATCATTCACTTGTTCACACACACAAACCCGAATGTACACACTCGCTTACAGACAAAGAACAAACTCTCTAAGTTTTTATGAACTTACTGGCTCCTACATGCCTGTAAAAAGATTTTGCATGCTATGTTACTGCCAAGGCAAAACAATGTTATTATGATTACATTAGGATTATTATGACTGTAAATGTAAATCCATAGCCAACTCTCACATGACAAGTGAGACTGGATGAGATAATGAAAACCTTAATTCCATGTAATACGAGACAGTCAACAGCAGTCTTTTATTTTTGTGTGCTGTTAGCTGTGCTTGTGTACCATGTGATAGATATAAGGCTGTGCCCAGTTCTAAGGTTAATATACTTCATTATACACTTATGCTTATTGTAGCTATTATTAATACCTGTCAGTATCTATCTACAACTACTATTACAACTACTACTGTATCCATTTTTGTATTTGTAACTGTATCAATATCAATATCAATATGTTACTGTCACTAAATCTGTATCTATATCTACAGACAAGTGACAAATTAAAGGCCTAACCTTTGAGGGCCAGGTACACAAAAATAAATTTGAATTCATCTTTTCATGGCATGGTTTCTATGCAAATGCCACAGTCCTGTCTAGTTTTGTGGTGTTTTCTGTATTTTGGTTTGGTCTGTGTTCATGCATTAATTTCACCAGCCCTGCCCTGTTATTACCTTTCATTTGTCCTCCCTGAGCCAATCACCTCATTTCCCTCCAGTTTTTGGCCCTTGCCCCCTCACAGCTGTGCCTTGTTCCCTAATTAGTTGCCCTTCTTTGCCAGTTTGTCCTGTTTTTGTACCTGGGTTGTTCCTGTTTTCAGTCCTGCTGGATGTTTCTGGTGTGTTTTCATTTGAGAATCTGGTTTGTCTTTTATTTATTTATTTATTTATTTTTTTTTACCCTTTTTTGTCTCTGCTGCCTTTGTTTACTCTGCGGGCCTGTATTAAAATAGACTTCAATTATATTTGCCTGCCTGAGAGTCTCTGCATTTTGGGTCCACCTCTGTGCACTCACTGTGACAGCAAATGAGTGTGGCCTCCTCTAGTTTTAGAATGGCACCATTCTCGTGGCTTTAGAGGTGATGTAATTGTTTTATACAAGTAACACTTAAAATGAATGCTGCTGAGATCATTGAAAGCTGTTTTGGTGGCTTTTGATAACCAAGTACTATTCTGATGATTTTGGTGTTTTAGTGACTTTGGAATCTTGTTGAATTTTCAAATTGATTTGATTTAGATTGAGCTCTGCTGACCAAAATGGTTGTGGCATATAATTTACATTGTGACACTTATGAAGTAATTTAATGGCATTTCCTTCACTGAGGACAGTATATAAAGTAAGCCACTCATTTGCTTAGAAACCATAGGCTAGATCAATTCAAATGATTATGTATTCAAGTTTGTGTACCTGGGTCTCTAAGGGGCTGAGTGACCTTGACCCATGGATCACTCACTCACCTAGAATTTTCCTTTATTTTGTCACCCATCTGTATGTCCTTAACTGTAACTCTGCGTCTAAATCTATATGGATATGTGTAACTGCATCTATACTTAGAACTGTATGGATATCCATTCCTCCAACTACAGCTGGGCAAAAAACTATTCCATAATACAAGCCAACCTGATCATATTATGTGGAACAGCAGTACATAGAAATAGCATGTATACATTGTTGCTTTGCATTAAGAACATAACAGTCATGATGATGTTATGATGTGAGAATTTGATTTATTTCTTGTCTTTGTTCAGTATAAGAGCACAGCTGCCATCTCTCTGGCAGTGCAACTTCTTGTAAGGAGCAGTGCTTCTCAGAATGAGTCAGAGAAAGGTGATTGGTCATGTTGCACAAGTGCCCGCTTCACTGTGACAGATGCAATAAGATGCAAATTCATTGTGTGGGTTGGTGAGCAAAGGGAGGTCTCTCTCTCTCTATGCTTCTTTCTCAAACACACACATAACTCAACTGTGTGTGTGTGAATGGAATTAGTGTTATGTGTAAATGAGGTGTAAAAGTTTATCATATTACTTGCCTGTCATATTTAATTTCAAATAACTTGGATGAACTGTTTATTCAGTCATTTATCTAGACTGGGTGCAATTATAATTTTAATAATTTTCTGTGCAATAATACAAGGTGGGCATCTACACAGAGGCCCAAGTAATATGTCAAAAGAAGACATAGGGTCTCACAAACTATGCTGAAAGGGGAAGAACAGGCTACGCCGTCATAAATCTACAAGGCCATCAGACTGGCAGTTCTACTTACCAGCCACCCTAAATTGGGGTTATTAAGTGGGTAACACCTACCAGATGTTTTGTCTAATAATGCCTGAAAATTCAAGGAGGCTCAAAAGTAAGTTATGGCCTTCTGTTGAATATACTGATAAGGTAAATAGTCTTTCATAATGCATGTTTGTACATGTACATATATATCGTTCTCTTGACCTGCTAATGCAAATACAATGCAGATTTAACATGTATATGCATGTGTAACCTATGTGCACATCTATATCTTAATGTTATTTTTCATGCTGCATATAGAGCGTATTTTAGTTTTGTATAGTGCATATCAATACTTTCGACTGCTGTTACTTACATGCTGTGTTTCATATACATACACCATTTTCATTCATTTTCCCATCTAATATCTGCTGCTGCTGTAGTTGCATGTTGCGTACCCTGCCCTTTGCTCTTTGGACTTCTGCTCTGGGAAGCAAAGAAGCGCTTGAAGGCAGCATGACGTCACTTTGTGGGCGTTCCGCACTTATGGCGGAAGTGCAGGTGCATCACCAGCATCACAACAAGTTAGAACAACGCAGGCTAAGTAGGAAAGGGTTCCAACGCTGAAGATACAGTTTCATTCCTGTTAGCAGAATAGAAAATAAGCTTTGATTTTTTCCCTACCGACGAGTCTAGTGGGACATCGAAATGGCTCTGAACCAGAACAGCTCGGAATCCGGTGGTGTCATCATCAACAACAGTGAAAGGTAGCTTGTGTAACTAGCTAGGTTAGCTGTGCGTTACGGTAACAACTGTTACCCCCACCTCGATATATTCTGTTTTGTATTCTGTATGGGGAAATGTGAATCGAAACTCCCTTTTAAAATATGACAGTTCAATGTTGCCGTGCTTGTTGACATAAAAACATGCCTGGTGGAAGCAACTTCAGACCTTCTCTGAACCGTTAGGTGCCACTCCTCCATTCGGCGTACATCAAATAGAACGAACAGCACGTACACTCATTAAAATTTCAACTTTATCATCCGTTCACGTTATTATAGTCATGCTCTCCCCAATTAACGTCAACTTGGTGGTGGGCGGTGAGCCAGCCCTTTAAGTTGACCTTTCATTTGGATAAAGTGCTTCCCTGTGGATGAAATGTAAGACGAATTGGAGAGCAGTCGCTATTTTTGGAGATAAGCAAAACCACATAAAATTGCCATATTTTTGAATGGCATTTCGCGATACGGTCTCTCTGTAGAGCATAGAGCATAACGGGGCTACGCTACCCGCAGCCACTATGGCCATGAACCTGTTATATCATCATCCAGCAGGCTTGAGATTTGCTCACATTTAGCTTTGCTATTCATACAGTGTTTGAAGTGTGTGAAGGTTTGAATACAGCTGTATTCATATGCTTTTTGAGGGAGAAATGTGAAGTGACATCATGCCGTGACAATAACTTAGTCAGCGTTCAAGGGTCCATTCATTGCAGTGCTGCTGCTGCTGCATTGCTTGCTGTCATCAACAGCACTGCTGGCCCCACTACCTGCACACTGACTACCTCAACGAGGATTTATAGTCCAAGTCACTACATTGGACATGAATTACTATCACTGTCCGACTTTTCTAGAACATACTGGAGCCTCACGTTAAACCCCTTTGCTACAGCTAACCCACAGCAGGCCTCTGTCACTGGGTGGCAAGCAAGTCTAATCCTGTTACTGTAGTACTACTTATTGACTGAAAGTAACTGCTGAAGTTACCACGTTTGGTAACTAGACGGTTGCACAATGGCCTATGATCTCATCCTCAAGCTGTTTACTCGCAGATTATGAAACCTTAGGCTGAATCATGTCATCACCAAAACAAATATACATGCAAACACATACAAGATTGCATGTTGATTTGATGATTTTTTTTTCAGTATAGGCTGAAATACATCTAATAACGTGCAACTATTTTCCCTGCATGGATATTTAATGTATGTTTGATTAATTGATTGTGTTCATCTGTATCTATTTCTGTAACCAGCGTGTTGATGAATTATGATAATGTGGAGCTGGTTTTCTGTGACGCTGACAGTCTACCTGAAGCCTTCAGGAAGAGCAAGAAGGGAAGTGTCTACCTCACTCCCTACAGGGTAAGTGGAACAACTCATGTTGACATATTATATAATACATTAAGGAGAATTGTAAACAATAAGTAAACAATGATATTCAGAACCTACTGAGTTGAGAGCTCCTCTGCCTGCTGAGATGATGATTGCTGCTGTTGCTGTTCTTTCCCAGGTGATCTTCCTGAACAAGGGCCGGGACGCTCTGCAGTCCTTCATGATGCCCTTCTACCTGATGAAGGGCTGTGAGGTCAAACAGCCTGTGCTGGGGGCCAATTACATCAAAGGCACGGTTACCGCTGAGCCTGGAGGTAGGTGTGTGTGAACATATGCATATCATCATTTGAACATACTCTAGAACTCCTTATGCTCACCAACCTTGGCTTCCCTCTTCTTTCTCTTCAAGGTGGCTGGGAAGGCACTGCCACTTTCAAGCTGGTGTTTGCTGCAGGGGGAGCCATAGAGTTTGGCCAGTACATGCTGCAGGTGGCGGCTCAAGGTACGATAACAAACCCACAAAAACAAACCGATACACAACCCTTGATAGGGTACTTGGGGTTATTTTCCTCCATCTTTTCCTCTCTCATCTGTCCCCGTCTTGCAGCGTCCAGAGGTCAGCCAGTGACTGCTGGGTTTGGCGGATGCCCCTACATGGCGAATGGGGCATATGCTTACCCCCCTCCCCCTGCCAATGGGATGTACGCTGCTGGACCCCCACCTGGCTACTCCTACCCCAACCCTCCTCCTTCAGGTAGGCCATGCCGTAAATTTCACTTCTTCCCACCGTTTGACAATGTTCCACGTCTATGAAAGTGGCCACAGCATCAAACCTAATCCACAGCTGCTTGCTCCAACTGTCCCAGGTGGATTTTACCCAAACCCTCCGACGTTCGACGGCCCCGCTGCCTACATGCCTCCTCCACCGTACTCTGCTCCCCTGGGCCAGCAGCCCCCGCATGACCCAGACCTGCCCTCCACATCAGCAGGTGAGATTATGTGGGATGGGTGCTCGGAGCGATGGGCGTCCTCTTGTTCTTTGTCAGGGTAAACAGAGCGATCGGCCTAGTGCTGATGGGGCTATTTCAGTATTCCAATCACTTTTTGTTGGGAAGAAAATGTAAAAAACGTGAAACGGTACAACCTGCTTGAAAAGCTTAAACTAGCAGAGTCATTGTCACCTTTTAAATGGCCCCTTTTTGTGATCATCATATTGTATTTTACTGTTTGTTTCACCCTCCATTATTGCCTTGTAGCTTGGCTTTTTTCCTGTTAATTTGCTTCAAGTTTGTGAAAGTACTTGTAAAACTCTGTCTTAAAAAAAGTTGTACACAATTGAAGATAATTACGTAACCATCATTCACACCTTGCATTGCTACTATGCAAATTTATACATTAGCAACTCCGGTGTGGATCATTATAAGCTCATTTACCTGCTTCAGAAATCAGAAAGAATCTCAGCAGAAACACTCCTCCTTCTCCAGGGAAACATTTTGCAGCAGTCATGGCTGCTGAATGATGCCTTTGTTGCTCATTCAATCTATCGCCGCCTCTCACTTCTTCTCTCTCGCTCTCATTTCTCATTTGGTCTGCATTCCCCTTTTTTTTCCCTTCCCTCTCCTCATTATCCCAGTCATTGTAGCTCAGGCTTGATTAGCTCTAGTCGTCTCATGTATCCCAGGGATTAATCATAAGACCATGTTTAATTAATGCGAGCCCCCCCCTCCCCTCCATCTCTCGGTCTCTCTCCCAGCGGAGGCCAAAGCCGCCGAGGCAGCAGCTAGCGCCAGCTGTGCCACGCTGCCTCCTACACACGTCTACCTACCACAGGTAAGCCGCCTGCTGCAAGGTTTGTCCCTCAAACCGCAGCAGAAATCGACAGATCCATATGATGCAGATTGTTTGGATATGTAAATCTTAAAGGATTGATACCACACTGATTGTCTGTGGGAAGCCCTGACACTGAATCAGTTCTCGTGGCATTTTCATCAGATTTGACCTAAGTAATCAGGAATATGTCACTAGTATTATTTATTATTACTTATTTATTCTTTCCAGGGCTTTTCCACCCTATCAGAAATAAAGTTCTGGGTGACACAAAGAATTCTTATGTTTTTTGGCATGAAAAAAAGTAAGATATTAAATATCAGCACAAAATGTCCGCTAGGGTGGGATCGATACATCAGCAGATGGTATCAGTATCATACAAAAAGTATTTTTACTGCCGATAATTGTGAAAAATGACTTTTTTGTGGCCGTTTTGTCTAGGAGTGTGTCATTAATAGAACTGTCAAATTGCAATTGCTTTGTTTACTAAACACTTAATTATCTTAAGACAGGCTTATCTGAAAAGTTAAACCTGTTTTGTACTTGCATTTGTATTCTGATTCTTAGAAAAAAATCAGTCAGTCTCAGCCATTATGGGTGGGAAGATATTGGATGTCGCTTTCAGCTTCAAAATACATATTGTTGCATCCTTAATGTCAGCAATCGGTTACTTCAGTCCAAAAATACATATATCAGCCTTCAGAAAACCATATTGGTCAAACTGTAAAATAGATAATGGTTGCTGATAAAACATCAGCTCCTTGGCACCTGTTTTCTGGCCTAGCATCATGTAGGACAGGGAGGCTCAGTGCAGGGCAGAGCACAGCCAACTCAGCACAACGCAAACCTGCCCAGAATACAATCACGTCATGGACACGCTGAAATCTGTCGTGTCAGATAACTGTGTCCTGTCCTTTCTTTCTTTCCCAGGACAAGCCGCCTCCCTACTCCCCCCCTGAAGACAAGAAGAACCAGTAGACCTGCTTTACCTGCCCCCTCCTTCCTTTCTTTCACCTGTATCCTCCATCCAGCCGACTCACCTCTCCTCTTCCACCGGTTAACTGGACGCCAGGAAGGCCAAAGTCACTGTTTTTTTTCTTTGCTCTTCCCCTCTCTTCTGTCTTCCTAGACCCCCTCCATAACCTGTCCCTGTGGGTCTCACTTTCTTCTCACTCTCCATCGCTTTCCACTCAATGCTTCTCTCACATTCCTTTTGATGATTTCTAATGTAGTCGGCTCTTAGTACAGCTCCATGCTCCTTGCTAAGACCCAGCACCTGACAAATAAAGAAAAAAAAGTATTGATAACAGTCCTTGAAAGGGATATGATTGTTTGGGCCAAAGCTGTCAGGATATGGGACCTATTTTAAATGTAATCCATTCAAATTTTGTAGCCTGACTAGTTGGCTATTTTAGTATTTGTTGCCTTGCGAGTTGGCATACTAAAGCATACTGCCGCCCCACACTATAGATTTAGCTACGCTGTGAAGCTTATGTTAAACTTTTTATGACTGTTGGTCTGTCAAACTAGATTGAATGGAATGATGTAATTCCTTTGCTAACCTATCCAGAGGCGAGCTGGATGCAGTATTTTATTTTTCTATGATTTCTTTGTGTGTACAGGCTTTTAATATGTGGACTTTAAAAAAGAGAGATATTTCCTCAGTGACACTAACCTAGCTTTTGTAAAGATAGCTGATTGCAGGGTGGCGTAGTCTGCCTGGATGTGTTTTAGTGGACCACAAAGATTAGGACAGCGTAAAGCCCCAGCAGTGAATCCCTGATCCTGGATTAGACTAGAGAGTGAGCATGACCAGGGCCTGGAGGGGACGTACTGCCAGGAGGGATTATCTCAACACTGTGCGAGAGCAGAGCAGTCGCCCAATGATGTCACGTCCTGTTTTGTCATGCCTCTGAACATTCGAGAACACACATGGTCAGACCCTCAACTCCGCGTCACCCTTCACTGTTCTAATGTACATTTCACTCTAACGACTAAAAACAAAGACACACACACCGGCTCGTCAGCGGATCTTCTCTCTGTTCTTACTTTTTGTGGTTGTGATCTGAACTGTTTGGGGTCCTTAAATCTGATCTGAGCACCTTAGTGTCTGGGCCTCTACTCTTCCTTCCTGTATTGTCACTAATCTATATACTGTATCTGTGACACATCCGTGGCTGATTCTTTGCACTTTCAGAACGCTATGCATTGGGCCCCTCTTCGCTCTGTCATGGCTGTGTGTATATTAATAAAGCTCTGTATTTATTTCAAACTAATTTATTGAGTAATTTATTTTAAATGGCTAAAAAAAAAAGTAATGTGGACAAAACAAAGCATGATCTCAACAGCAACTAATGCATGTATGCATTGGATTGGATTTTATTAAATGGATTCTTGGTTCATGTGAAACATGAGTGTTTTTGTCTTTATTCCTACACTAAGTATTGCTCTATCACACACTGATGGGTGGGTTTACTCAAAGTCCGCTTTCAACACGCAGCGTAGTGCATTAGCATAAACAGCAGGGGGTTAAGGTGATCATATCATTAGGCTTTAGCAGCCGTAAAATGTGCTTTTCCCTTCAGTCAGTAGTCCTTGTCTGTGCCTCCAGACAGCTTCCACTTGTGCAAATCCACAACAGTTTTCCCAAAGATGTCTGATGTCCTGAGCCTCGAGTTCGCCAACATTCCAAGGTCACAGCCGCGCCTTCTAAGTGCTCATGGTAAATTCAGAGGTCCATAAGCCAACTGAAGACATCTGTACAGTACAGCAGGTTTCACCACATCACTGTCAGCATCACAGATTTGGGATTGTAATGTCAGGGCAACTGGTTTGTGTATTCCTCTTAGGATCCCAATAGATAAGGAGTGGTCCATTTTCAGCTATGGATTCTCAGTAGCAATGCACAGCCACACAACCTTACTGTTCGGCTTTCACCTACATCGCTTAAGGGAGAATAAAAGGAGTTGCAGATTAACGGGACGTCTCACAACACATGGAGTGGGTCCACTATACCCTGGACTGGCCATGTGCTCCCCTCTGCTCACTCAGTTTCACCTCTAGAGTGGAGAAATCAGACTGGATAACAGTGGTCAGTCACAAACTTGGATACAATGGAGAAAAACAAAGCAGAGACTATAGCGTCATGCACCTGAAGAATTTTGCATATGTGCAATACAAGTTGGCAAAACTATCACCCTTGAGAGTTTGTGCATTTGTACAGACAACCATATATTACACATGTGCAACATTACAAACTGTGTCTATGACAGTACGGCCTCCTTTCTTTTTCTCCAATCCCGGGTTCAAGAAAAAACATACAGGGATGGACAAGTCCTACCTATGCAACACAAAAGTTAAAGGGAAGCTCGTAGCTTCTCCTGACCAACAAGCATTCATGTATTCATGTAAGTCAGAGGAAAAGAAACAGTTTCACAAGGAGTGGATGCTCACTATGAGTCTTAGGAATGCTTGTTGTCCAGTTCTGTTGATCAGAAGTCCTACAATAGCATCTACATGGATTTTATAAATCTTCTGATGTATGGTTTTGTAATTTGAGCCGTTTGTCTTCTTGCATATGGAGAGGAATTCAGGCCACAATGTCATTACAGTGGAACATAGGCAAATGAAATCCACGCATGGCATTACTTTTCGTTAGTGATGTTTAGAAAATGTGACAAAATGAAAAACAAAATCTTCATTGAGTTTTATATGTCACTTCATCTCTACCCATAAAAACAAAAATAAGTGGACATTTGCATTTTAAAAGTGCACTATGTGGTTTTGAGAGAGATAATTGCTTACATTTGCACAGCCTGCTACTGTAATGCCATTCTTTGAATTAGTCTATCTCAGTTTATCATATATTCAAAGAAAAATCTTTTGAAGCTGTAAATCAAACAAAAGCCTAGAAGATGCTTCTATGAATAGAAAATATATTTGTAAAGAAAATTTCAGGCCCTGCAATTGTAAACAGCAGTAAAATGGTAACTTTTCAGTGTCCCAGGGACCCAGTTTTTCCCTGAGCATAGATTAATGTAGTGTATAGTTCCATATACCATAGAATTTTTCCACAAGTTGAAAACTTTTCTCCCAAAACTACATACTCCACCTTTAAAGAATGAAATGCTGAAATTGTGTCGAAATTGAACGCAAGCCGCCTTGAAATGCAATCCACTTAGCTGTATTGCATTCTGTCTGATGCTTTAAACAAGACAAAACTTTACGCTAGGCACAGCATTGCCATTTCTTTAAGTATCATAGTAGTCTTCAATATATTTCAATCAAAAACAATACCGCAATCGAGCCAGAACATAATGTAATCACTGTCCAATCAGTCTTTTACTGTGCTTGAGGTTATGGGGCTTACAGACAGACTGCTAATGGATCCCTGATCCCTGCTGCAGTCTGCTGAGCCGTCTCTTGTGAAACCTTGGTCTTGCCAGCTGATCTTGACCTTTTGTTGGGTGTCCACTAGTGTCTTTGATGTCGCAGAGCTTCACAGTGCCACATACATATGTGTTAAAACATGCATGTGATTAAAAAAAAGAAAAGACCTTTCCACCAAGTCTTATACTGTACTTACTCACCCTAAAATGATTTCAATGTAACATTTTAGAAGAATATACAAATAGTCCCTGCCTTGCTGTAAAATATTTGGTACATTTTCAGCACAGTGACCATTTTTTCCCTTTTTTGACACATTTCCAGTAATTATTTTAGAAATGCAATGCAATTCTCTTCGCCTGGCCTTTTCTAAAGACATAGATGATCTTTAGAAAGAAAGTCTATTTTTTTCTCATATGTGTAATGTCTCCAATTTTGTTTTCCATTTTAGCAGATTTTCTATACGTCACTAATGAAAATTGTCTAGCATGCATTGAATTGTATTTCCCTTTTCAGTGTGGCTTGAATTCCTCTCCATACCTGCAATGTGTACCTGTAAGCCCATCCATCATTGATGACTACTTACTGCATTGAAGTAGACCAAGTAAACTCAAAATATTGTGTAGAGTCCACTTGATATGCCTACTTTGTGCCCTTGAGTTGAGATTTCTTTGCTTCTCTAACTGAAAAAGCACATCTGATCTAAGTTCCACACTATTTCATTCATACTTAAAAAATAAAAAAAGACAAGGCCAATCAGCCAGTTATTGGGAAAGGATGCCCCATTTTTCCATACAGTCAGTTTTTCTACTTAAAACATGTTAAGATGAGAACCAATATAAAGGGGAAAAACAGAAAAAAAATCTCCTAAATTGGTTAGGGGCATCTTCTACCTTGAGCCAGCTAGGGCCCACATTTGATAGTTGCTCTTTTCAGCTCATCACTGATCACTGAACTCCTTTCCTCACTGCCGTCGGCTCCCCTCATAAGTCAGCTCATGTGGAGCAGAGGGTGATGCTGACACCCTCCCCTATCCAGCATGCAGGGAACAGCTCCTGGGTGAAGGCACAGTGAAAGGCGTGGAGCCTGGTCTGCCCGTCCCCGTAGTAGGTCAGCGTCCCCGCCTCGTAGTCCAGCAGCATGCCGATGCGGCTGTGCTGGGAGTGGCCGGCCAGCGTCTCCCTGCGGCCGTTGTGCCAGGCACTGAGCTGTCGTTCGTCCAGCTGTAGACTCCAGGACAGCTCGTTCATCCCCACCATGCACCTCTTGCCTTTCTCCTTCCTGGGGATGGTCTCGTATGTAACCTGATGAGAGATGTGTCAGAGGATAGGAATGATTCAGTGTATTTGGCACAAAGAAACTTCTTCATCCTAAACAT
>OMKZ01015498.1:108891-121381 GCA_900302535.1 Neoniphon sammara | reverse complement strand
CGCAGCCCTAATAGTTAATGAAGCAAAAATATAAAATGCCAGTATTTCATTCTCTGAGCGTGAATGTGTGTGTGTGTGTGTGTGTGTGTGGGAGAGAGAGAGAGAGAGAGAGAGAGAGAGAGAGAGAGAGAGAGAGCGAGAGAGAGAGAGAGAGAGAGAGAGAGAGAGAAGCTCGACCTTTGTCCTCGCTTCTCCCTCTGTCCCACTGCAACACTAACCTGCACCCGCACCGCCTTTACACTAATTACCATTAGCTTTCCTCGCACGTCCACCTTTGGGTGCCCCAGCAGGATTACACAGATACTAATATTGTTGTAATGTGAGTGTATTGTGAAAATAAATGCACCAGTGTTAATATCCACAGGGCAGTTTCTCTGCCAACACATCCACCTTAACAAGCCTGTTCTGTGCTGCAATGCACAAACAAGTAATCCCAGTCTGGACAATAAAGATAAACATTTTTACAGCGTTTACAAAAAAAAGAAGAAAAAAAAAGAAAAAAAAAAAAAAAAAAACAATGTTTCAGAGAGGAACTGAGGAGATGGTGAAACAGCCTCTACACATGTCGAATATTTTAAATTAGAGAGCACAAGGTGAAAGGAGCATTTGGAAAGAAGAGGAAAGAGAGGAGCAAAATGAGGAGGGAAAACTTGTGAAGGGTGCATTGGCATGATTTCTTAACCTTTTGTGTTGCATAAATGATGAGTCGTTTCTGTCTCTCTGGCATTGTTAAGTGCACCTCCTCACTATTTGATCTGCAGGGCTGTGAGCAGTTTATTAAAAATGGAAGTCGTCCTAAATGAGCCCATAATGCCCGGCCCTCTCTGGAAACCTTAATGGATCCCGGCCTGTCTCGGACAAGGTTAAACACTCGAAGGGACAGAGGGAAAACGTTAACAAGCTAGACAAGGGGCAAGAAATTAATACCGGCCAAGACATAAATTCGTCAGCTGGAGAATCAACATCAGCCACTGTGGACAAATTTGATGAGTCCGGCTTTAATGTCCAGCCAAGGCAGGGAATTCATCTTTGACCTCACCAAACGCATAAAAACATCACATTATCTCACCTTTAACACAACATCACATCAATTCACGTACAAAACACACTGAGGGATTAGTGCAGTTTGTTAAATTGTTTACACACTGAAAAATGTTCCAAATATAAAGTGATACTGAGAGAGCCAGAATAAATCCCAGCTCCATCTTGTCCGAGCCTTCAGTGTGTTTGATATTTGGTTGTAATGCCATACTCGCTGGATAGTAAAAAGGACATTACAAGTAAGTATATAAATGTACTTACTTACTCGAGAACTACATTATCCCAGAAAAACTGCTCCGTGAAACCTGTATCGCCACAGTAATTTGTCATTTTCATTATCTCATTGAGGGATTTCACTTCAGGATATTTTTCACTTTTCCAGCCTGCATTCCGCCATAGAAATTGAGCAGTCCAGCCTCCAATATTATCTGCCCTGCGGACCTGCTATTACTGCCAGCATTTTTCCCCCTACCTCTCAATATTAATAATTGCAAACAGCCAAAATTACCTCTTGAGAAGTTAGATCCAGGATACGGAAAGAAATATAACCTGGATCTAATTTATTTCTGTTCAAAATGTTGTAGAAGTGTGTTTTTATGTTTTTTTTTTCAAAATGAAAGTAAGCAGATCCCTAAGGCAGCCACTTTGTTGGACGACCATTTTACGAAGTCACGTGGAGTTTTATATGAAGTAAAAATGTAACTGTTCTATTGTGATGAATATTTTATTGGATATTTTTACGAGCTGCAAAAATAAGAAAAATGGTATAATGAAAATTGTGGACGTACATGGCATGAGCGTCCTCCACATGACACCACTGGGAGGACAAATTTAAACTCATTAACTGGTCAGGAGAGAAGCAACTCCTTTTATGAAGAATGTCTTTAAAGTCTTTGGGGTAAGCTGTTCATATGCATCTTTCATATTATGCTCATGAGTGGCCATGTATAATGAATAAATATAATCTTCTGAGTAAGCCCACAGATACCATGGAAACTGTGCTTGAGTAGACATCCTGGTTTACAGTGTGCGAGCACATCCCCAGAGTCTTTTTAGCTCTTCCTATAGCTGGAATGAGATCTTAACTGGGCTCTTTGTGGATGTAATCTTTATGTGTGCCAACTCGAAAACAGCACTCTTGGATATATGATAACAGTGGTTAATAATGTGATGCACACACAGGCACTCAGCACAAAGACAGTTTCACGTTTAAAGTAGAATCTTCAGTATCAGACATCGGGGCTGTGAATGGTCAGCCTGCCTTTTAGGACACAGGGCATTCAAAAGGACAACCTGTCGTGAATTATTATGTCTATCTGTGATCTAGGTCAAGCCCTTCTAATGCATGAGCGCATTTACAGGCACACGCAAGACCGACATGCACACACTCAGGACCACCGTTTGAAAAGGCAACACAATCAGCTCCATTGTGGAGGCTGCGCTGCTCTTATTACCGGTCTCTATATTGCTCTCTGCTGAGGTCTGTGCATACAATTACTGTCAGAGCGCCTGCAGCTATCACTCAGGCCTCACAGCGGCGATGCTTTCAGAGGCCACATATGTGCTGAAACGAGCACAAACAGCTGAAGGATATATTGAACACAGTCTTGCCCTTGTGCACGAACAGCGAAGCATAATAATTACCATTGGGAGACTTCATACACTGGTTGTGATGCAGGAGGAGTTGGGGTGAAGGTGCGGTCTGGGTGTGCGTGTGTGTGTGTGTGTGTGTGTGTGTGTGTGTGGCTGGAGGTAGGAGATAATGCATGTTATGTGTGGTGCAGTTCCATTATTTATTTAGTTCCTCCTCATGCCGTGCCTCACAATTATTTTCATGTATTGATCCAAGGCTTACTTGCATCTCTGTGTGTGATAGATAGTACAAACAGATACATGCACCTAGATGGCAATGTATTTTAATATCCAGTGTGTTCAGCAGCTACAGCAGCTTGTTTGATAAAGTTAAAAATCCAGCAAAGTACACTCTAACTACACCCCAACATTTTTAAACTGTTATTGAAATCTTGTTCCAGAATGAAAAAATAGATTTGCGAAATGCTATTCAACTCCGTGGGAAGGGTGGCTAACTTCTCTGGATTTTGATAAAAGATTCTTATTTCTTTATTTCTTTAGCAGTCTAACGAGAGAATGATAGAGCTGTCTGAGCCTTAGATCAGCCTTAAACTGAGTTTATGAAACTAGCGTCTGGCCTAAATTCAGCAAGGTACGTGCAGTGAGTGAGGCTAAACAGGTCAAGTTCAACAAAAAGTCAGTTAAATGTACAAAAAACTAAGAGTAACTGACACTAAAACATTTTTTTTTTGGTCCCCGGTAACTTTGTGCGGATGCCGGCAGATGCCACACTCAGCCGGATACCAAGAGATGAGAAAGGTCTGACAGAAAATCAACAACAGCAAACCACTTCCCAACAATCAGACAGTGTTCGGACTGCCTGGCACGAAGCCATTTTCTGCACAGGGAGCTAGTTCTGACCTCCTGGAGTCCTGTCAAACTCTGAGGCTTCGCTGGTTCCCTCTGTTACAAAACAACTTCACGTAGGTTAGCAGAAATAAAGGAATGCAGTGCTCTTGTGACTCCCTTCCCACATGCAGAGCAGATCACCAGATCAATACCAGCCCTCGGTTATTCTCTCCAGTGGCCCACACTGGGAGAAGGAGTGCTGTCCGTGGTGCTGAATGTCTTCTCTCAGTCCAGTGGTGCACGATTAGGGCATCTAAGTCTATCTTGATAGTTTGAGGGAGGGCTTACATTTCCATCTCTGCTAACTTTGCAGAGGATCTAGGTCCATCCACCAGCCAATTCTTCAGCCTGTCGGCCACTTTTTGTCTTCCTCGCTTGACTCCCATTGCACACCAATGGCCTGGATGCATCTCACATAGGGGTGTAACGATTCATTCATTGCATCAATGCATCAATTACAAATTCTGCCGATTCAACTGCATTGATCTGCTAAAAGAAATAAACATAATGAATTGCTTTGACTCCAGCCTAAATCGATAAGAAATGCTTTGGACTGAATTGTTCAGAATTCTTAAAAATAAAAGACCTGACATTGCATATCTAACTATAAATGGAGGAATGTCTGTCTGTGTATATGTCTGTCTTTCAATTTTCTTGACAACCATTCATCCTATGTACTTCACACTTGGCGGGTATATTGCTGAGGCCCCAAGGAAGTGCAGTGTTGAGTGTGAAGTTGTTTGGATGAGCCGTACTCAAGAAAGCTGCAAAAATTGATTTTCGAATTGTTAGTTATCATCATCAACAGAACAAAAAGATAGAACTCAACTGCGAGGGCAGGGCAACACCAGGACAGTCTTCAGCACCTGCACGTTTCAGTTTTAAATCATGCACGTGCAAGAGTTTTGTAGTTCATTGTCAAAAAAAAGCAGTGGTTGTGAGATTTTTTTTTATTTACCTTTGCGATTCAAACGTGAACAACTTCTACACCATCATCACCCACAGACAAACAGAATCGGAGCAGAGCAGCAAACCCAGCTTCAAAACATCAACTAGTGACTTGTGAATCAAAATGAAACTAAGATTCACACACCTGATCTCACATTAGCTCTATTCCTGAATCCTAAAAAAGGCCCCAAAGAGCTCAGTGACCATAAACCTTGTGGCACATCAGTGCTGATCAAATCACTGAAGTGAAGGGGTCTGCCACCTGCAAGCATCAGTGGAGGGAAAACTAGATCCTTATCAATTTGCCTATGGAAAGGGGCATAGCACAGAGGATGCTGTAGCCATAGCCTCTCACCTGATCTTCAAACACCAGGATCAACCACAGCCCTATCTATTGATTTCTCCCCTGCCTTCTACACAATCCAACCACACCTGCTTCTACAGAAACTGTGCGACATGTTAACCTGCACGTTGTTCACTCGTATTCACCCATTTTTCACAGGCAGAATGCAACCAGTTAAGGGTTACGCATTCCTCCTGCTTAATCACCATCACAGGAGCGCTGCAGGGGAGTGTGAGCTCTGCTGTGCTCTTCATCATATACAATGACTGCACTAGCTCTTCTGCCAATCAAGTTTTCAGTCAACATGGCTGAATAACAGCAATACAGCTGCTTTGGTGTAACATGTGCTCTCTCTTTCTGATTGCGACCAGGATGTAGGAAGTCATCTTTGACCCTTGGGGTGTTGCTGACTGCCTCCCTGTCACCCGCTGCAACAACTCCATCAGATATTTGGACTCTACAAATAGTTGGGGTGCAGCAGTGTGCGTATTTATGCATAGATTGAGGTCCTGTGTTCTTTTTGTACACCTCTTTTATCCAGACTGCTATTCAGATATCGCGTCTCAATACGATGCAACACTGTGCCTGTACATTCAAAAGTCAAGGTGACACGCATATTGAAAATGATCTTTGAAGCTATAGGCATCTATCAAATCCTACAGAGCTGTTACAAAACAGCCACCCAGAGTGACAATATCTCACTGGACTCATCTCACAGTTCAGACTCCCCAGTCTGCAAACTAAACAGACTCAAAAACTCATCTGTACCACAGTCCTTCAAACAGGGAGGAAGACTGAAGGACTTACTGGGTGGCGGATGGGGGGTGGGAAAGGAAGACAAAATGATGGTATCCTCTTGCCTATGGATATTTGTGTGTTTATGTAATTGTGTGCGTGTTTTTAAATGTATTCTAAAGGCACAATGGCAGTTTTACGCAAGACAAATTTCTGGAAACAGACAAAGAATTCTAATCTGACTCGAGCCTCATTTTCTCCCTTCAGTCTACAGATTAGTATCCTATGCATGTAATCTTGTACTATGCTTCTTTCATGTAGCTTAGGCTTCATAAAATATATATTCATTCAACTGCTGAATTGCTTTCATTTATTGTCAGCCACTTCGCTTGAAGTCGGGGCTGTTTTATTGCTGCCCAGACCAAATATCAAACTTGTACACGAGGCCATGAGATAAGAGAGCAACTTTACTCATATTACAGAGGTACAATTGTTCTTATTATCCAGATTCAAGTAGTCAAGGCAAAGAGTTGTGGTGATGAGCACACTGTAGAGGCTTAAAGGCAATAAAAATCAAAACAGAGACACATTAAAGCTTCAAAAGCATGACCTACTCAATTGGAAATACAATTAAACAAGCAAAAAAAAATGTCAAAATGTGAAAATATGTCAAAATGTGAAATGCATGTTGGGTTATGTCTTGATTTGCTCCAATATTTTTGCAAATGATTTCTCTTCTATCATAGTGACGCAGCTGCACCTCAGTATTGGGAGCTCAGGTCCCAGGAATGAGCCATAACCACAGTGTGATATTTCTGTGATTTTCTGTTCTTTTTTCTTTTCTATCAACTCTTCTGATGCAACTTTGCAAAATGCAATCGGCAGCTTCTTGTTCACACCTTTACCAACTAAATTAGAAGTTGTGTTCTGCTGCTAGGAACTGATTGGGAGTGAATAAGCCTGAACGATATGGCAAAAACTGATATGAAATGTTATTTAGTCGTGGCGTGAGCATGCAAAAGTTATCATTGTTAACATTAAATGGATGGAAAATACTAAAAATGAGGAAGAACTGAAATGACAGAGGAATTGCCCTTTAATAACATAACTGCGTCATTTAACAATATGCACCTTTGTTGGATTTATTAACTGGTATGGAGCAGCTACTTGGGCCGTAGCAGGAGGAAGACCCAATGCTTACTGCAATTACTGGCTTTTGGACTGGGGCTCCAACTGTAATTGTGAGTTTGTTGTTTGATCGGTAATCTGCCAGGTCCAGAGCGGGGAGACATGGACTGAACTAGCAAACAGGCAAAACTTCAAGGGTGAAACAAGCTTTTTTGTTTCTTATTTGCCCATTTTAACAAATAGCTAATCTTTTGTTGTTCTTTTTCTTCTCCACTGATAAAAAACCCTGGAACTTGCTCAGCCAGGAACTGCATCTCTTCGCTTGATTGTGAGCATGTTTGATTATTGTACATCTCCACTGTTACTTGCTAGTCCATGGCCCCATATGTGGTTTATCTGGAGAAAAGTTGCAGCAGTGTGGAGCAACGGCTGCATGAATGATTGGGTGAGAAAATATCCTGTCAGCACTGGCTAACAGATGCACGCATGCAAACCTTCCGACAATATGTATATGTGGCAATTTTGTCTCCCTTCCCTACCTCCAATATCTCTGCCCCGCATGCTCTGGGACAGAGTAAGTCAAGCCAGTGGTGTGGAAAATTAGATCTTTAATTGGGAATCATCAACAAGGAATCCTTGATTAGTAATTTAGCATGTCTTTGGAGGCTGTGGGCGATGAATTTTTGCTGAGAATAACTCATCCTCCAGTCTGGTGAGGACTACTGCTAACCCTCAAACATGAAGGGTGTGGTAATGCTGTGCCCAAACATCTCCTTAACCCTGAGCTTCTCTCACCCTCCCTGTCATTTCCTCTCTTCCTCGCTCGCCCTGCTGTGTGGATTTGCTCTAACCTGAAGCTATGCCAAGATTGCTTCACATCTTTCTCTGCAGGATACAAATGATGGCTATGATGTGGATTTAAGAATTTGTGCTTCTGTAAATATGTTATTTAAAGCTTTTGGTTGTGCCTCAGCGAGTCCCAGTGGAATAATGTCACTGTAAATGGAAAAATAAAATGAGTACTGACTCTGAACAGTAGCCCCCACTCCAATCTCAAGTACCCCAGCGTGACGATAATTCCTTTCCCCCGGCAACAGCAGCAGAACAAGGATCCCGAGAGTATTTAGTGAAGTAGGAGAAACAAGGACACATATAATAGATTGGACCAGCATCACTATTATACATATGATTAAAGCACACACAAGGATAAAGGAATGGGCGGTTAGGAATTAGAAGTTACCGCCTCATTTCATTTATGCGTGTAACTCAAATGTTCGTTGGACTGGTTCAAGTTCAAGTGAGCGGTTTGTTGACTGCGTGAAAGGTAAAAGGAAGAATGGAAGACTAAAGTTGAAAGTCCTTCCTTCCGTCTTTACCCTCTTGTCACTTTTCTCCACCTGCCACATAAGGCTGCTTTGCAAACTCTTTTCACTCCTTTTTATGGCATTGATTGGTGTAGTTCACCCAAAAAGTGTTCTACCAAAGCCCGTTATAAATTCAACATTGCAGCAGTTTTTATGAAGTCCTTTGAATGTAACAAGCATATTTCCTTCCAGTTTTACCTCACAGTCTAAAATTGAATATTATGTCAGGTAGGGAAGTAAAAACTTTATTTTATCTCTTATTTAAGTACCCCGAAGACGTGGGAGGCTTTGAGTGATTTATAGTAAAAGTGCTCATTGTCTTGAAGATTTGGGGGGAGCTAACTGCACTGATTTTTCCTTAAAAATAAATAAATAAATAAATAAATTCTGAGATACCCCCTCTCTCCAAAGGCAAAAACATGATTACAGTATTGAATGACAGACACAAACATCATGGTGGTAAGAAATATTTCAAAAACTTTCCATGTTCTTTCTGTTCCATGTTCTTACGATCCATTTGTAAATCTAAATCTTTGGCACACGGATCCAACTCTGGCCTTAAGTTATTAATCCACAATGTTAACGGGCCACACTAAATAATATTCTGTGTTTTATGATTCTGGCTGAGTAACACCACTTGAATGTGGAATCTAGTGTTCACTTTGCTGAAAACCAATTTCACCATGAAGAGGGTGGCAACTGACTTGGGTCATTTAATTGCACACTGGCAGGCAGCACACTCAAAACATTTCTTAATCTGTTTTTCAGCATAGTTTACTATATAGATAGACTTAAATATAATTTGAAATACTGTGTTTCCCAAAGCATGCATTGTAAGGCATCCTTTCTTGAAGACATTGATTGTATTCGTGACCTCCTTTACGCCCACGTGCATTAAAACCCAGAAACAGAAACACAAACTTTATACTGCTGATATAGTCTAGTGTTGATCTCTATGCTGTACAAACTTTCAATTTATTTCCTTGCTCTTGCAATGATGTCCTTTTGTGGTCTGCCACTATTACTAATGAGACTTTCCAGAGATGCCAAGTCTTTGACTATCTTATGTGGCTCAGTACTGACAGTGACAGATGCAGCTGATTTGTTGAAGTGCATATGATGACTCTTGATGTGGAGTCCAGCTTGTTCTGTTCTGTGTATCTCTTCTTGCTTAGCTCTCTCTTCCTGGCAGCAAACTAACAATTGCTCCACCCAGCGTCAACTCTTCTCCTTCCTGGCTCCCATGGTGGAGTGGACATCCCATCCCCAGTCAGGGCAACGGTGTCACCTGAAATCTTATCTCTTCAAGGAACATTTCATGTCTCTTTCTCCACTATTTTCCTCTCTCTTCTGAAGTTTATCTACCTTTTCAATATCCTCCTCTTCTGCTTGTACTCAAGATACCTTGTTTCTTTGCCTAGTGTTTACCTCAGTCTAAAATTGGACATGGTGACAGGCAGAGAAATAAAAACTTTCACACAATCTTTCTTGTGATGCAGGGAAATTTGTTTCCACTAATTTAAGATTATTCTGCTGTTGTACAGAATGTAATCTGCTCTTTGTGAAAACTTGGGCTAAATGACTAAAGTAAATCGGGACTGTCTAGTTTGGAGAAGATGCTAGGTTTACCAGGTGTTTTTTTTTTTTCCTGTGCATGATGGAGATGATGGCAATCAGGAAAAGAATGAGTGTGAGGATACAGCCCTGTCTTATACCCATTTTACACTAACCTAAAATCCCACTACCATCAGGGACTTGAGCTCAGTGTAAACTGGTTAACCCGGCATTTCAGTCCCACATTCTGAACCCTGCAACAGAGCAGGGTAACCACCAGCTTCAGCTCTGACTGGCCGATTGGCAAAGGTGTTAATCTCCCACCCACCTGCTAATTTACGACTCACGCAGGCACCATGATACGGGATATGTAATACATTTTAGTTAGGCAATCTTAAACTTGGTGTAACTTTAACCTATGTAATATGATAAATTAACAATAAATCGCCTTTTTTTTTCTCTCTTGGGATCGGACTCCGTCTCATGTCCATGATGTAGCTGTAATGAGAGATCTATGGGGTGGAATGTCTGAGAAAACATCTGCATTTCAGTCAGATTGGAATTTGTGACACCTGTTAATTTGGAGGTGAAACATGCCATCTGGTACTTCTGCTAGTATAAACAGTGTCACCTTCTTATTTTTTATTTATTTTAAGTGGGCAATCCCAGGTGCAAAAAACACATGTAAAACCCATGTTTGGCGTAAAAGTGGTATTATTCTGGACTTCATAAGGAAGATGACTCTGCATTCATGTGGCTACAAAACTAACTACTGGTGTGAAAATCTTTTGGCAGATTCAGTAAGACTATAGTATCCTCTGTAGGGTGTCAGTACACACACTGTGCTTTCTTTTATATATCTTTCACAATTCATTGACATTTTTTACGGCAAAGATTTGGTCAGTGCTTTCTGGCCCGTTCTTGTTTTAGGCTGCTGTCCACAGCTTCATCAATTCTGTAGTTTCTAGCTGGGGACGGAGAAGAGGCTGTCACACTTCTGCAGGCTGTCTTTCTTGACTATGTTGGCATGAGTCTTTTGCTCTAGTCATTAAGATTTTGTACCTTTCCCTCACATGGTTTGGAAAAAGTCAATAAGAACCACTGTAGCTATTATGGGGCCAGCAGTATGAAGGGAATCGATGTCAGTTCTCTCATCTCAGTCGTCACAGCTTTGGCAGTGCTTATAACTAAAGAAAACACTGGAGAAAGTGTTTTTTGGATTTTTGAAAAGACTTCCTGTTCATGGCAAGTCAGTTTCAATACAGGTGTAAAAACCCTTGAAGAAACATGAGTGTAAGATGTCAGTCAGTCAACTTAGTTGTGAACTATTCCCGAGTTAGGTGATCATAGCATCGATCACAGTGTTGATCAAGATAGCAAAGTAAAAACAAAGTAAACTACCATTCACTGCTCTGCTTTTGTAGATACACGTGGTTTATCACAGGTACAAATATCCTACACAAATAATACTTCCATGTAATTGTTTTTTCCCCTCATTTTTTGCATGCCTTCCATCATGAAGCAGAATAAAAAAACACAACGGACCGGTGATAAAAAATAAATTGTGCAATAAAACCAATGCTGACACCTTTTCTGTGCTCGCAGGCCTTGTACAATTTGCAATCAACTATATTCTATAATATAATGTCCATATGTTCCGTCTCTCTTCCCCTCGTTCTTACTATCTGCTGCTCTCCCTTTTCCCAATGGGTGGAGGAGCTATAAATTAAAGTGGGGAATTACTGCTAACTGCTGGAATAAATTAAGGCGCTTTTGCGTCTGTAAACACCGTCTGACTGCGTAATTACATTCCCACTCCCACTGAGACACCATGGAGAGGGAGGATAAGGAAAGAAATGCACCATCGATGGAGAATGGTGTCAGGGGCAGACAGTGACAAGAGGTACAAGATGTCACATCGGGGGTCAGATATTAGATCAATTTCTTTTACTGAACCCTGGATCATATGCATTTCTACAAACTGGGAGAGAAAGGTGACTTCCAAAATTTGATCAACCTTGGACTTGCAATTTACCTTGAAATTTAATCCAGTTTTTCATATCAACAGTAGATGCACAATGCTAGCCAACATCTCAACAATATGAATCAGATCTTAGATCAGATCTTAATGAAGTAAACAATCACAAACTACAGCCAAACAGTACTCTGAACTACTGCGAGGGAGACTGTTTACTTAATGGCTTCCTCTGGAGCTGCCTGCAGGCGTCCATCTCTGCACAGTTTAGGGATACTTCATTTAGGCATTTGTTATTTGTCAGAGGTACTGGATCTTATGCATTCTGATCTGAACAAAAACTACTATTAACTATTAAACTATTAAAACTATTAAGCAACATTCAGGTTCTCATTCAACTTGCCACATGAAATGGCAGTGCACACTTTGCTGACCAGTTAGTCATCTGATGGACCGAGCTGTGGAGCCACTTTATCATGAAAGGATTTTACTGTCTGGTCATAACAAGAGCCAGTTAGGCTTTGGAGGGCAGGAGTATTGTTAGCCTCTATTGTTAGAACCAGGGAGAAACTAATGAAATCATTTAAACATCAACTGCTGACAGTGACTCATTACACTCAAGTAAGGTTTTTGACATTAGTCAGTCGACGAAAATGGCTTAGTCCACTGATTGTTTGAATACCTACAGCCCAAAATCCATGGAGTCTATAAAGCTCAGCTCACCTCAGCAGCTGATTCTGCAGCACACGTAAAAATCAGCAGCTGGCCTGCAGAGCCCTTGGCTCAGATATGAGTATGAGCTGAGCAATGATTGGCCTTTATCAATGAGTTGCACACACACATAATGACCCATAGATATTCTTGATCTACTACATGTCTTCATCTCTAATGGTGCAATATATTTCCAGTACTACATGTTTA
>OMKZ01015498.1:94579-107340 GCA_900302535.1 Neoniphon sammara | reverse complement strand
CCATGGGACACCTCTATGGTCCAGGTGCAGTTGAGAGAGTTGGGGTAGAAGTCAGGAAAGCCAGGAGACAGAATAGTCCCTGTTTTACCATAGACATAACCTCCACAGAGAGCTGGAGAGAGAGAGAGAGAGAGAGAGAGAGAGAGAGAGAGAGAAATTTGGGGGAAAATATGCACCGCCTATTATTCAAAGGACATATACAGAGAAGTCTTTTTACAAATGTGGTTCAGCCTACTCGCCCTCCTTCAAACCTCTCCATCCTTTGCGCCTCAGCCTCTCTCCTCTCACCCTCTGTGATCCTCGACCGTCAGCTGACAGATGGGGGAGAAATTTCAGAGAATAAAACACGTTTCAGCGGCTCAGGGGCAATTTATTCTCTGCAAATAGCGGATAGCTGAGAGCGAGCATATTTGCAGAGGTGCACGGATGAACAAGCACGGATCAGCCCGGCGACTAATTACCATAATTTAAGGCACAAGTTCGCCAACGTGTCATGCACGTTTTATTTATCTGTATTACCATAGCCAGTGCCGCAGCGGGAAGATAATCGGGCGGAGGGAGCAGTTACAGAGAGGAGACAGAAAGGAGCTGGCAGCACATGATCATGGTCTTTTCAGTGACTGATGAACTCGAGCATTCATAATTGCACTGGCGACAACATATGGGAATACAACAAGACGAGATTGTGGTCACTCTTGTCTCTGGAGGACACCGGAGGATCCCTGCGAGAAAAAGGGCGGCCAAATCTGAGGCACTTTGCATCGAACAGCCGAGAGAAAGCGTGGAAATGCAAAGGACTATCCGGTAGGTGAGCCTTGATTGATGTAAACGGCCTGCCACTGTGCTGTTCATCATCCGTCTGGCAAATCTCACCACGCCAGTTTGGTGTTTTATTGTGCATTATGGGCCAACAAGTATTAGACACATTTTTTTTCTCTATCGATGGCACGGCTGAGGGAATAATTAGGCCTGTAGATCATTACAATCGACTCTTAACATTTGCCAAACCACTTGATTGAGGATGCATGTTGGTGTCAGTGCGTCGCTGCTAGTCAGATATGATCTGTTTTCTCGTTTTAAGGCCCATTCTGGAATTTGAATTTAAACGAAGGAAGAGATCCTCCATCAAAAGCCATATAGGGACTGGCCATGTCTTCATACATGTAAGAACTATTTGGATTTTGAAGCTGCAAAACATTAGTTTACCATTGTAACATCTCATTTGCATTTGTAATGTCTAATTGTGATTTGTGGGTAAAAAGGTCTATGATTTGAGTTACAGCTGGGTCAAGAAAAAATGAGGCAAGAAAATGCTTGCACTAATCTGTGTGAATATATCCACATTTCATTATGATACATATTTTTGGACTGGGGCTAAATGACTGATTGGAAAGTTGCTCGGGCTACTTCCAGTAAATCTGAAGGCTGTGATAACCTGCAACCTCCCCCTCCCCTCCCTAGCCAGGCTTCCATTGAGTTATCTGGCAAAGGCATGTCGACACTGAATCATTGCATATATTATTTCTGCAGCAAAAGCCTCCCACAACGTCTGCCCATTAAACTGTCATTAAGTTTAAGTAAAACCCGTTGGCTGGTTAAACAGCACACCTAAAGCTAACCCAACTTGCACTAAAACTGAAAAGAAAAAAAAAAAGAAAAAATGTGGTTCAGACATATGAATATGTGTATATATTAAAAAGACGTGTTGTAATAAATTGGCAACAGCTCATGACTGCTTCCACTGCTTGACTCATATCCTTTAGGCCCGATTTAGAAGAGAAAACAGAGATAATGAAACCACTGAGCAAAATGTGCCCATTTTAGTAGTTTTCCGGAACATCTTGTTACCATGGTCTGTGCCATAATTTGCATCAGTATACAACAATCAAGCCTTTCTTCTGTACAATCCATGCCATAAGACAACATAACGGTAACAGTAGGACATTTCTGGGAGGCTTGCATCCCTCAGTCCCACTTGGTTGATTACTTGTGATTAGTTATACAAACATTCAAACATTAGCATCTGATCATAGCAGGATGATACTGAACAGGCCTTGTACATCCATTCCAACTAGAAAGTGCGTTTTCATCTCGTTTCATAACATGATCCTATGTACTGGATACCAGGTTGAAGGTAAATTTGGAGTGTTGTGGCCTATGGCAAATGTCCACAGAGGAGCATTTCACAAGGAAAAACTAAACGGGGTGTCTATATAAAGAAAGAATTTGAGAAGCTTGGGGCATTGCCTGCTGCAATAACTTGGTTTAACCCAAGTGTATGGTACACAGGCGATAGACCGACAGATGGCATCTCCAAAGGAATTCATCTTCTGAAAGTTGGAAGAGATATTCTTGGATAGACTACCCTCTGACTTGTTGGCATTCGTTGCCTGCGTCTGGCAGTAATGACGGCAGTCGTGCTGAATAGCCACACTGATTACACCGCTTAGTCTTGTGACTTACCAACACCTTTCAAAAAAACTCATTTGTTCCACAATGATTGTGATGCTGATGTTGCAAAGTGTTGCTGAATTAAGCGCTACCTCTAACTTACATGCAGCCTCAACAGCAAGTCAAGGCATGCAAACGGCTGAAATTTGCAATTGCATGACCAGCTCATTCACAGTGTAGCTTCCTTCAGTGCTATTAGATCCACTCTCTTTTCATTAAACACCATTACTGAACTGTATGGCATTCTAATTAGATCATTTTAGAGCTACAGCTGGCACATATAATGCAAGCCCTTAGTGTATTTAGCCTGTGTAAGAATAGTTCAAGGCTCTGTATATTCAGTCTGTTATTTCCTTTAGCTGTTAGCACTATTGCAGTAAGGTGGAAGTATACCAAAACTTCAGTTAACAACAGCAGCCTATATACCCGAAATGACCTGAGTTTGGCTTGATGATGGCGCTAGAGGAAAGGTCATGGGGTCACCAAAATCAATAGGGTTCTTCCTCTAGAGGTTACAAATGGGCATTACAACTTTGAAAGGATTTGAATAAACAGTGTTTGAGTTATCATGTTCACAGCCAAGATCTGCGGCAGACATGGTGGCGGTCAGGGTGAATCCATAATTTTCCCAACAGTCGTGATATAAGTATCTACATAAATGCCCTGCTAGTGCTAATTCCTTGTGAGCAGGTATAAGATGCTGTTGTGCATTATTACACAGGTTTTCTGACTGGCTAGTGAACACATTCTGAGGTGTGTTATTTATGAATAACAAAGTGCTGTTTAACATCTAATCATGTCACTCTGCAGTCAAGATTTATAATTAGCAACACCTTATGTCTAAAAAGTTACTCTTTGGTTAGAAACATGGAAAGATTTGCTAATATTACCTTTAATTTATTCGAAGAGCATGAAACTTGATTGCTGGTTAGTGGCATGACATCAATCTCAGAGGATTTTCTTACATTGGTTTGGTTATTGTTCTGCTACAGTGATATAAATGGACGCTAGCGACATTTTTTTCTGTGGTTGCAGTCCTGCTGAACTATTTCTTTGGCAGAAGCCTGTAAAGAAGTGTCTAATGATTAATGCAGTTGGTAGGGCTGCGACTAATGATTATTTTCATTATTGATTATCCTGTACATGGTAACCTGTAGCAGCTCAGAGACTAGAGTGCTAGCAAGTAGCTACCAGTCAATCTACATCTTAGACACAAAGGAGATTGCATTCCCAAATCATGAGTCGTACATTTCCAGGTTAACTTGCCCTGAGTACAAGGTAACATTAAGTAGTGACAGCTGACATATTGAGATATTGAGATATTGACATTATTGACGTTTGACCAATGTCCATTTCGATTTACACGGAGCTTTGACAAAGCCTAGGTCTGGCGTCAATACACTTTACATCTTTAAAAGAGAGCATGAAAATGGTACGTAAAAGATTTTACCACAACAAAATGGAAATTGATGAGGTGTTGTGGTGGCTCAGTTGGCTAAGGTACACACATCATGCACCATCATGGGTTCAATCTGGCCTTGCTGAATGTCATCCCAGCCTCTCTCTCCACTGTAGATAGTCCCATAAAGCACACAGCCATCTTAAAAACAGCTAGAAATAGGGCTGTTTCAGCCCTAACAAGTCAGTTGCCCTCACCTAGTTCTTGCTCACACTGGGAATGTGTGGACTTTCTGTCTCTAAAGCATAACAGCGTAGCCATTATATTCATGACAGCACAGCCATTATAGGAATGACAGCCTTCCTGCTCCCTATTGTTGCCGTTACAGCTAAAAAATTGATAGTTTGCAGTGTCTCTGTGGGCAGTAAGTGGAAACCTGTCAGAAATGACTGGAGGTAGACTGAGAAACAGGGTTAAAACAGCACATGGAATAAATTCATTTTGATTATGGTTAAGCACCTCTATACTCAATATTTACTACGTTAGTAATTGAAAGCCAACTCATTCCCAGTCCCTCACACAAAATGGTTTTGTTTGCACTAACTCAGCAGCAAATCAACACTGATTAAGGACATTCAGAAGCAACAATTTAAAAAAAACAACTATGAACCATCTACAGTAAAGTGGAAAAGCAGGAGCTTAAGCGTTTTCATTAGTGACCATAAATATTCCTATAATGGCTACAAAATAGGCTATTTGTTATGAAATAATGCAGCTTTCTCAGTATTGTTGGAAAATGTATCAGTGAAGTGCTATGCCCATTGAGTTGTAGGGAAAAATAGGCCAAATCTAAGAGTGTGAGTGGAAAAAAAATCTGTTTTTATAGCAGAGGTATTGCTCAAAGCATATCTACCTGCTGTGCTCTCAAATCTTCTCCATCAATGCTGACAATGTGGTAACTTTGTCACTAGATATAGCAACTTTTCAGGCCCTCTCACTGATCTTATTTCTAATAAGCATCCGCAGACAAATTTGCCAGTTTTTAATGAATATCTGTGACAATTCTAGCGTCTGACTTTCAGCGCAATTTTTGTCTGTTGACTTGGCTGTTTAAATGAAAGCCCTTTGCCAGTTGAGAAAGAGGGAGCTTATTGGAGCCAGTTGGTCTTTGGTCTTCAGTACCCTTGCCATCGGCCTGCGCTGAGCTGGACAGCCACTGTCTTTGGCCATCACCACAAACTAATTAGTTTTACATTTGCAGGGTAAACAGCACGTTGAACTACTGCTGACAAAACTGAGGTTCATTGGATCAGTGTTAGTCAGCTGGCCGGGAGACAAGAGAGGAACAGCTTGCGACAGGTTTCTCTCTCCCAACCTCTGGCTTACCGAGCAGCTACACATCCATCGCTCTGCCTCAACTCGGAAAAACCTCTTTCTCTCTCCTCTTTCATGTAGTGAATTCTTTAAATCATCAAAATGAATATGCAATCGACTTCATTAAACATAAGTCATCCGGCGACTTCCAGTGACTCTCTGAGCAGCCATTAGCGTCTTTCATTGGAGAAGAGTTGGCAACACTGTCTTTCATGGATTTATCCCGACATTTATTGTAAACTTTCTGCCATCCTGTGCTGCAGACGCCTGAGTTTTACGAGTGCTATTTAACAATGTTTGACAGAGTGGGAATGGCAGCATCACCACATTCACTGCAAGCTGAAGCCCTTCCAAGACAAATAAAAACAAATGGACACGAAGACATTTCCAAACGTCCTCTAATTGTTAATTAATCAAAAGTATGGAGTATAATACGCTAATGAAGACACAGAGCACAAATGGAAGCTTATTAACTACTTTTAAAAATGTGGTTTTCACTACATATTTTTGTGTGAATCAGAAAATTTCCTGAGTAAGTCGAGGAATTTACAGAGGAGCCCTGGCCTGTTCTAATGATGGCAGGTGTGGTATAAAAAAAAAACATCAATAGAACCAAGGATTAAGCTCAAGCTGCTCCACACCATCACCAAAAGATGTCTTTGCATACTAAGTCTACAACAGAAAATCAACAGTATCACTCCAGGGCAGGTTTCCCCAAATGGCTATATTTTTCCACCCTATGTAAATTTACTGCTGCCCAAGTAAAATTTTGTTCTAGAGTCACTTCAGATGCTGTGATGCATGAAGTGGGCTATCAAACCCGGCATTTCTTGTCAGTATAGTTTTCCAAAAACAAGACTGAATGTTGGCAAGCACTGAAAGCATGTTAGTAAACTACAATGACCATAAATCATTGCGCCTATATAACACAGTGTATGGTTTCATCTGTTGATGCTACTTAAAGTCACACCATGTCCATACTGGAATAAACTGAACACATTTGAAATATAGGTTTAGTCTCATTAGTGACTAGATCGCTATACGTGAACATTAAAATATAGCCCATTTAGAGGTATGTACACAACTCAAAAAACAAAATCAAATCCATCATAGTTTGAATAGATTTAATATAGCAATGAACCTACAGGCACCAACTAAATAACATGTCAGTGCAAACAGCTTGAGTACTGAGTGAGCTTTTTATGGTGTTAAGAACACAAAAGCACAACGTGGCACCAAATTCAATCAGCCAAACAACAGAGCAGTGTTGTATCTGTAGACCTGGAGAGTGCCTTTGAGTCAGTAACAAATAATTGTCTGAGCCTAGCACTGTTTGCTGATACAGTTTTGAACTTCTGTGTGGGCTGTTTCGAGCCAGATGGGTCCGCTGTCCTTTTAGCTGTTTTGTTGAGACTGATGGTGAGATTGGAAGCAGGTTTGGGACAGCACAGTTTGCGTTAGAGCCATTGGAGGGACTGTGGGCCTGACTGACCAACATGTCTGTGTTTGGGACGTGTCCATTTGATAACCCCAGTGACATACCAGCTCTTACTCACCCATCTTTCCTCAAACAGCCCAGCCAGGTTTCTATACTCACCCTACTGGATACAAAGCATCATGAACACTGGTAAATATCTGGAAAAGCATTAACTAGATGTTTCAGTGCACATTTTGAATGTGAAACCCAGCCACTGTGGATGCAGACGAGAGACTGACAGTTTCATAAGATCAGTAAAAAGACCAAGCAACAGCCGTCGTCCCTCCCCTGCCGCGCCTCAGTCATACTGTGTGTGCAATGCATAACTTTCACCTGATTACCTCAGCTGTGTTACTCCTGTGTGATGCTGAGACGGCCGTCTACTTACGGTCAGTGTAAATATGAAAGACAAGAGAGATCAAAGAAAATTACCTCTATGCATTAATATTTCTTTTTAAGATATTTTTATGTCTTTTATTAGGGGAAAAAACTCTTTTCAAAGCAGAAAGCTGACCAGGATTTGTTGACAATACGTATACTCACCCTGACTTTACAATGTAACTTACAATATATCATTATTACAAATATGGGCATTCTATGAAGGCAGAAGCAGGCATAAATTGTCTGTTTTTATGTAATAAAGCGGCACACATTTTGTGCCAGCCTGTTGAGACAAATAGCACTCCTGTTGCTGAAACATCACCAGACAAGTTAAATGGCACCAACCCACAGCTGCAACTAAATCACAGATTGGAGTTTTAGCTGTACAAACATTTCTCACTGGCAGAGCTGCTCTGGAGACCAAAATAATCTTGCTGGTTGAAACTCAATGGGCAGAGAACCAAAGAGCCCCTTTTTTGGCTTAAGTGAGACTGAAGCTCAGTGAAAAAGGCTAATATGAAGCCGAGCACTCTTATGCCTTGCTCACGTTATATTGTATTTTCCACAAGTTTCAACTTTCAAATTGTGAAGGGTGTTCATGCCAACACTGAACTGGTGAGGAGTTTTTCTGAAAGTTCAAATATAGTCAACTAGATGATAAATTATGACGTATCTGGAAAATGATGTTGCATCCCACCTTTTTTTTCTTTTCTTTTTTTTTGTAGGGATGGGCGAGTACCGATACCACGTACTCAGTATCGGGCCGATACCAGCCTAATTTAAAGTATTTGGTACTCGCAAAGGCTTCCGATACCAACCGTCGATTCTCAAGGCAAAAAAAAATTATTTAGAGTAAGTACTCCTCACCAGAAGATGGTGCTGCCGCTGTTTGACAGCACGGTGAGTCACCATGTGCGTCACGTCCTCCTCAGACAGACACAAATAAATGAATGTGCGGAAAAAAAAGGAATGAATGTGCGAACATGGCGACTCCCATTGGGAAAACGTTGGCGGTTTGAAGATTCTATAAAATCAACGCAGAAGACTCTAATTTTGCAAACTGCAAACTGCACAGCAAAAGTTACAGGTGAGAGAGTAACATTCTTTTACAGATGGTATTACCCAGATAAACAGTGCAGAGATAATGTGAGCAAATTAAGTATCTTTGTAAGCTCATATTGCAGGCTATAACATTGTATGTAATGCCACCATGACAATGACAACATGACAACACCTGTCATTATCAGCAAATTGACTGTGCTGCTTTCATCTGTGAGAAAAAATAAAAATAGTCTTTGTTCAAAATGATCTGTCATTGTGGTAATTGAAATTTTCTAGGTATTGATATATATATCAAAAGTACTGGTGGTATCGGTACTCGGTATTGGCGAGTACTCAAGAGTGAGTTTTCGGTTTGATAAAAAGGGGTATCGAACATCCTTTTTTTTTTGATAGCTGAGATAGACATGAAAGACGGGAGAGAGAAGGGATGAGATGCAGCAAAGGATGCGGGCTGGAATCGAACCTGCGCCACTGTGGTAATATGTGGTACGCGTTCTGTTAGATGTAAAAAATCGTGCTTCAGAATTCGGAGGGAAAAGCGTTGCCATTTAGCTTCTTAAGCTACTGTCAACAAAGCTACTGTAGCTTTACCCAACATGCATGTATTTTTCACTGGTTTTAAAAAAATAACCACAACAGAAAGCAAAGCATTGGAGGACTATATATTGTATATATGACCTTGCATTTTAAAATTTTAGCTGTGGTAAATTGAGGTATTTATCAGATCAAATTTATTATCATTCACAGAAAATCCCATGCTGTGGACAGCCATGTTGAACTGATACAACTAGGACAATTTGTGTTACATCTAGAATCCCATATACCTGACATGACTGTACGACTTGTTAGGGTGTTCAGGTGCACTTCCTGTTTGGAAACTGTAATATCTGATAGACCCAACACCACATGAACGCGGCATAATTGCAGTCTAGCCAGTTATAAGTTAGCTATTTAGCCTAGCTGAAGTTCAGACTTTTAAATTCATAAAAAGATGTCACTGCCATTATAAACTTTTTGTTTATATTTTACAAAATTCATTTCCATTCAAGTTTGCCAGCTACTATGAGCACTGAAAAATTGGCTCTGCCCACTGAACTTCTCCTCTCCGTCCGAGACGAAAACCAACAGGGGCTGTTTTACTAATTTCTGATATTTTGTCGACTTCTTAGAAGAGAAAGTATTTCTCACTTTCACTCAGGCCAAATATAGACTGAACAGTTCATCTATAGATGAAAGCTCCGTGTTGATGAAAGCTGTGAGAGGATGTGGGGTCACCAGCATGTACGTTCTCCAATATCTGACTTAACTTTGGAAGGTGTTATACAGAGTCACTGAACTAATGTTGAAAAACAATTTAGTGGGAATGGATATCAAATATGTGAAGCTGTACTTGTGAGAGCTTACTGAGTTGAAGTAAAATCACTATTCTTATGTTTAGGGTTGCTCCACCACAGTCAATAACTACATCTTCTCCTTCAGATATTGCCATGGCTACCACATTTTCATTTATCCTTTTTTGCAGAACAGCACCACATCCATTGATGACAAATATAATGTTGGTCATGCGATTCACTTGCATTTAAAAAATGGACCTTGGGCCCTGGTGTGTCAGAACAGCTTTCCAATAGGATACATAATACTCCTCTGGTATGTGAACTTAAATTGCTTCATCCCATACACTCTGAATGCTGTTTTCCATTGAAAAACACAAGTTGTCAATCATATCCTGTGCGTGTGGGTGTGTATGAATGAGTGTGGGTGTGTGAGAATGAAGTGATCAAGCTCTTGCAGGTTTTTATCAAAACAAAGGAGAGAGTGTTCTGGTTGAGTAAAATTTGGAACACAACTATGAGAAAACATAATCTGTTTATTTGTACATAGTTTGAACAACTCAAACAATACAGCCTCAGACAACCTGGCAAAATTCTTTCATTTTAGCCCGTAATGGCTGTGCTTTGAAGAGCGGCTGTACCTGCTCTGTTAAAGCTTTTATATCTCTGGTTGTATTCAGATTCATATTGTTTAACACTAGACTAGGAGATTTTGCGGGTCCAAGGGAAAGCCAAAAAGATGAAGGTAAAAATTCTGACCACTATTTACTTGCAAATTACAATACTGGTTTGCACAGAAAAGGACAAAGATGTTTTGAAAATTGGGATATCTCAGTCATCAGTCAGCTGACGGTGCTTGTACTTTCTTGTGTTGGAGCTCTGAAGGAGACAGGAGGGTTTCTGAGGGGGTTTAAGGCCCCACAGGATTGTTCTTAGTGAATTTTAAGTAGTGTAAATCTTCCAGTAATCCTCACAACATGTGTCCTCTCATGGTTTACAGATCTGGAAAACCCTTTCACACCATAAATTTTGGAAATCAGTGTGTTTGATGAATCGCCTTAGTACTTGTGCTCAGATTTTGGGTTGTTTTTTTGGTCAGAAATTTGAAGAGAGAGAGCTGTATCTGGTATTTAATGAGTGTATAACATGAAAATTCAAAATCAAAAGCTTCACACTAAGCACAGAGCATTATTCAGTTGTAAAATATTGTATTAGTCAGAGGTATTAACTGGTGACGCATGTTCTTCTTGCACGTCATTACCAGTCTTTTAACAGGGCAGGGTTCAAGACAACTGGTCATCTGCAAATCTACTGCAGCAGAGCAAAGAATATGATGCATTATTTCGTCACATCTTTTGTAAAGCATGTGCTGATTACTGTATGATGAGTACACAGGCTGTTGATGCCTTTTTCTTTCGAGTAACAAACCTGAAATCCTCTCTGTGCCGCTCTGGGACTGCATGTTGATTGATAGTCCAGAAGTCAGAGAGAGAAGTCATGACATCACACACAGATACAGTGTCTTGTTATAACAGCAGGCTCTATTAGGAGATCACAAAGGTCCTCATTTATCAAGCAAGTGTACAAAACAATCTGTTCTTTAAAGGTGCATAATGCAAAACTGATGAAGGTCGATTGAAGTGAGGACCCTTGAGATTAAATCGACGAAAACATCGAAGTTGACCCTCTTCAGTTTTGTATACTGCCCCTTTAAAATTAAGGCTTGCTCATATTCCTGTAGTATCCGTATTTATTCATTTGTACTTGGTCATAACAGCAAGATCAACTTCATATTTTGCCTTAGACCTTATCCTTTCTTGGATAGGTGGCACAGCAGCACTCTGCATTTGACAGAGACACAGAATAACCAATTATGCCAGTGTTAATTATTTCTCGCATTTTGAAGTCTAAAGCTTCAGTCTCTATGACAGTTAATGGAGTGGTTCTAGTTGGATTGCAGTGACAAGGTCAGACTTGACGAATGGTATTGCTTTTGTCTATGAAGAGCAAAAAAGACAGCACACCTCTGTAAAAATTAAAATGACTTTGTTTACTTGTGCACAAATAGACACATGAGCTTTGTATTTTGCTTGAGTGCAATGCCAAATGTGTGTTATAATGCGGTGTCAAGTAGACGCCTTTCACTTTGCGTTGTTCATTCGAACTGATGAATAAGAAAGTGTCACACCTGTCGTGAGAATGTGTTTTCATCAATGACATCTTTTACAAGGGATAGTTTCTCCCTACTGAGAAGAAAAAATGAATCTGAACCCAACTTGATGCATTGTGAATGTCGCCTTTTGTTCTTCATATCAGGATTATTCCTTACATTTAAATAAGTAAAGCCATGTTATGTTTTGTGGTGACATTTTTCCATACTGTATCAACAATTTGAAGAGTTTATCCTAAATAGTTGAGGAAGTGATGAACACTGCAGCAGGCGCTGGATAAACCAGCAGTCTTCTGCAAACAGAGCAATCCAATTTGTGCATAAAATAGCACTTTTTGGCATTGTATATCATAAATGTCATCGTAGATCTTGAGATGCATTCATTTGGGGTAGTGCATTCAGATGGTGTGGCCTTTATTGGATTATTCCTACCACCTACGATAAAAAATGTTTAATTGTCCATCTATATTACACTGAAAAACCCACTTCTCCTCGTTCTCTAATTTTTCAGCAGTGTGTTTTCACCTTATTTCCCCGATGGGGGACGTCTCAACAAGCCTGCCTCTTCTTTGGAGCTGCCATGTTATCTGTTATCATGAGGGAGACAAATGAGGAACAAGAGAGAAAGAAAGCCTCAGGGCTCGTGTCTTCACATCGTCACCGCTCCCTTCATCTCTCTCTTCTCTCGTTCTCCGTCCTTCTATTCCTGAGTGACAGCTGGCAGCCAGTAGGGTACAGTGGCCATGCCAGCCCAAGTGCAGATATTTGCCAACTGCCAGAGACATACACATATGAACAAGACTGAGTCACAAATGCAAAGTTACATACTGTTACTCTCTGCATCTCTTACTGCTACTTTCTTTCCATATCCCAAACACAGCCAGCACACACTGCACCCCATCCTGGATTGATACTGACATCCTAAATTTCATCCTCCACATGCTGTATGTTATCATAGTACAATGATTATTATTGTGACCATTATTATTACTCAACATCTTACTGCTTCCCTGCTGCTGGACATCAACAAACAACAAAGACCTGTTTTTTTCTTTCTTTTTTTTTTTTTTTTGCACTAGAGCAGTAATTAAACTCTGCTTTGTCACTCATCACTAT
>OMKZ01015498.1:65162-87342 GCA_900302535.1 Neoniphon sammara | reverse complement strand
GTGTGTGTGTGTGTGTGTGTGTGTGTGTGAGAGAGAGAGAGAGAGAGCGAGAGGGTGAGAGAGACAGATATGGGGGTGGAGAAGAGAAACAATTAGGAATGATAGATATGGAAATTTTTGTGCTTTAGTGTGCAGTTTCTGACTTGATTCAAGTGAAAAAAGAGAAGAAAAAAAAACAGTGGAACAGAAGCAAAAGGCTTGTGTTTGTCTTTTTGTTACCAGGGAGAAAAGCAGAGGAAACTGTATTGTGATCGTGAACATCTAAATACGTGCAAGAGTGTGGGTACAAGCAGTTTGATGGCCAGTAAATCCTTGCACCAAGAGTGTGTGTGTGGGTGTGCCCATAAGTGTGTATTATGAAGGGGTTGGTTGCCAGTGACTGGTCTGAGATCAGGAGCAGGATGGTCTTATCTCTGGGGAGGAGGGGCGTGTCCGTACAGTGTGACAGGCTGCAGTGATTAGTGGAGCTCAGCGGACAGAATTTATCAGACTCAGCCGAGGCCGTGAACCATTTCGGCCTGCAACTCTGCAATTTGTCTCCCACTGCACATCATAAAAAAGCCACAATACGATGAGGGCGTCCGTGCTTGCAGTGTGCGCATTTGAGCTTTATGCATTATTTCAGACTGTACTTATTGTGGCAACGCATACATGAATTTGGATAGATAGATAGATAGATAGATAGATAGATAGATAGATAGATAGATAGATAGATTTAACAGTGCATTTTTTAAAAAATCCACTGCAGTATCAAAAAGAGAAAAAAACACTGTCATTGTTAGTACAGTAGATATAAATAAATCCAGGCCTATATACAGTGTAGTACTAATCTTCAGGCTTATACAATACAAGGCCTCTTCAATACATCAGAAAGGTTCAGTGGTCCTACAAAGAAGCCAGTGAACATAAACATGACAGGGCTACCGTTCCTAGATGCTGAAAATGCTGAAAGGTTGTTTGCAAAATTCACAGCTGACAGCACAAATGACTTCCTGAAACACTCTGTGAAGCAGCTGGGCATTATTAAGCGGCCACTGAAGGAACTTCTCAAACTATTTAATATCCCATACCAAGGATGACCATGGAACATGGTTCTAACCTCCATTAGTGTTTCTAAATAGCTGGGAGGCATGCCGATTACAGAACCTGCCTTTTTAGTTAGTTTATCCTGTTTCTGCCGTCAACTGTGATGCCCAGATGCCCAGAAAATTACAAAATAAAAAAGGGCACTGGTCAAGATGCTTTAATAAAACACATTTCCGAAGTTCCCAGACCCCTTTCATACTTGGTATAACAGCCATCTGGGGTGACTCATTGGAGACCCATTGTGGTCTGATCCCTCAAACCACCTTCAGAGGTGGACAGGGACGCACAGGGGCACGTCACATTGGTAGTGTGAACGCTAATGCGTCCTGACGCGTCTCGGACAACATCGAAGGACCACCTAGTCACTTTGTGTAAGGTAGGAGCGTTTGATAAAGTGGATTGTTGGCATGAAATTCAAATTTGAACAAAGTTAGTCTTTGTGGTGAGCTGGCAGCGTCTTCATCGGGTATTCAAAAAACTGAGAGGTTGGGCATCACTGCTTTCTTAATGGGCCTGAGACAAGGAATAGGACAGGAATAAGGGACAGGGGGTTATAGTGATGCATAAGATGTTATACTAAGATACAGGGGAATCAAAATCAGAGGAAAAAGGAAAGAAGTAATTCTGACGAATCCGATGTTGATCATATATCTATCTGATCACAAGTCACTGGAGACACCTTTGAGATGCATGACATCATAATCCTAGGTGTGAACAGCGATCTGTCTTGGCTGTCCATGTGATCGGATCACACAAGACGGATGTTAAAACCAAGTCTGACCCTACTGACCTCAAAGGACTTTTTAAATAATGGACTGCTATAATCCCTCTAGTTAAGGTCTTTGTCAACATATAAGCTACACAAAGGTACTTACAGGAAGCTGGTGACCTTTAATTATGACTGAAGTGGTCTTCTCCTTCTTCCTAAAATCGATGACCAACTCATTAGCTTGACTTGTATTCAGATTGAGGTAGATTCCCTCGAAGCAGATTATGAACGTTTCACCTTGATCCTTGATTTGACGGTTCAAAATCCTTCATCCCTGTAAGGATGAAGGATTTTGAATGCTTAGATGTCAGCAGTTCTGACATTTGTGTCTCAGACTGGGCCTTTACAGGAGGACGATGTATCTCTGTGAATACAATTTGATTACTGCTTACTTAAGTTGTTCTGTGACTCGGCTTGCTTTGAATGCATATTGCTGCGAGCGAGATAGAAGGCTGTTGCAAGTATCCGAAACCATTACGCCTCCTGTATAGGAAATGTCAAAAGAAATCTATGTAGTGGAAGAAACTTAGTCAAGCACCGAACAGCCAATCATACTGGCCTTGTTCATTACTGTCAAAAGTAGAGAGCATGAAAACATGGATGGCAGATTTAGTGGCCTGCCTCTCCCTCTGGGACACGTATACGGTGCCTCATATATGGTATGGCAAACAATTCATCACCGGGTGATTCATCAGTGGATAACTTTTAATTAATGTGCAAACGCATGGACCTTTAAAAGGGCAACGTCACCTCCCTCTCTCCTCTCTCTGTCTCTTTGTTCCATCATCAGCATCCACACCACCGCTGCCCCTCTTTGTCCTAAAAATCTGGTCGCTCTATTTACTCAAACCTCTCACTTCAGCACTATCTGCACTCTATTTTCAGTGCTTCACTCTTCCTCCTCCACTCTATATTCCCTCCATGTTTACATTAGTTTCACTGGCAACTCCTCGCAGCTCAGTCCCTGCCAATATTTGTGTTTCGATGAATGCAGCCCCCTATTTCCAACATTTTATCATTTCAATATTTTTCCCGAGGTTGTTTGCTTTTCCTGTAGTCTCTCGTTGCTATTTTCTCCTTCGTTTTGCTCTTTACCTTTCTCCCCTTTTCCTCTGTCTGAATTGGGAACATGAAGGCAGAGAATTAAAAGAGATGGCCGATCAGAGAGCGCGGTGGAAGAGGAAGCTGTTGGAAAGGCTGAAAATGGAGCCGGCACAAACAGATTGGACAGACAGAAGGATTGATGGAGAGAAATCCGCGGTATAGAGAAGCAAAAGAGTCCAGCAGATTGATTATGAATGAAATTAGAGAGGACAGGGGAGAAAATGAGAGAGGGTAAATTGAGCATTACATACTGCATTACAGTGTCTCTTAATTAACCGTTGTAAAAGCTTTCTTATTAGGACTGATGCACTCCTCAGTTAACGAGGGAAGAGAAAATGCTCTTTCAGTTGTCATTGAGCCTGGCCTCGAAGGAAAAAATGAAATAACGAAGCGGCGGCTGGGAAAGAGTGAGAACATGGATGATAAAGAAAGGTCTAGGGTAACTGTTCATGTGGAATAATCTCGCTTAGTGCATTTTGTCTCAATATCTGTCATCTTTGTTATCCCTGTCTATCCTGCTCTCCACTACCTCCCTGGCAGTGAATAGACATTATGTGCAGCTGTGTTGAAAGTCCGATCACATCGCAGAGTATCTGTGTGTGAGCATAGTGTGTGTGTGTGTGTGTGTGTGTGTGTGTGTGTGTGTGTGTGTTTGTGTGTGTGTGTCCACTCACTCCCGTTTCAGGTTCTGCACCTCTGTTATCTCTCACTGATTCAATATTAAATCACTGTGGGCCATAAACAATTTGAAACACACACACACACATATGCACTCAAACACACATTTGGAGCTAGGTTATATACACATGGAAAAAAAATAAGAATTTACCAAGGATATAATAAAACAATGGCTGGACCTCAACATGGGCACTTAGCAATATCACACAGCAAGAAAACAAATGTAGGCAAACCTGATCACTGTGATTACTCACACAGTCCACAGAAGTTTCTAACATGTGGCTCTGCAGTCGCTTTTTTTATGAGTTATAATGCAAGTGTGAGTTTACATACAGATTGTGCTCCCTTCATTCCAATGAAAAGTGACATAAACCTGCATAGAGAGATTTCCACAATGACAGGAATGACTTTTAATTGCGTTATAAACGGCACACTAATATCACTTTCATCATATACATTACCTACGTTTCACAAATTAATTAAATGCCTAATTTGGGGGATACTAATCCAAAGCTTCCTTCATAAACAGTCGCTCGGTTCAGGATGGGTGTGGCTAATGAAGACATGGTGAAGCGAGTTGCATCCTGACTTCCAAACAGAGCTGTAATTAAACTGCTCCCAGCTCTGCATGCTTCAGTTCCACCCAGTCAAGTCATGTTTGCATCATTTGAATGGGAGGGCTGCTCCCGCACGCAGTCGCTGTTTGTTTATGAATTGTTTTGGTGTGGAAAATAATCCCTACAGCTTATTGATTTATCGATAAAAACGCAGGATGGACATTAATGCCATTAACTGATTCACTGTAATTGATGCTCAAACTAAATGATTTTATACTGACTTCTGTGATAAACACTTTAAATTAGGCTGGCACAAGTTACTGTTTGCTATTAACAGGAAACAAGCAAGCTACCTTCTGAACAGTGCGATGATTGTTAGAGTCTTGTTGCAGCTAGATACCAGTTTCCCAGGCAGAGGGGAGTTGCAGCAGTCTAGATGGGAGACTAGATGACTAGAGCTTGTACAAACAACTGGGTTGAGCCTCTGGTGCTGCTGAGGTCTGAGTCAGCAGATTTCGCACTGAGCAAATCTGCAATAGCAGTCGTAGCTGCTGGTTGTCTTAAGAGCACACTACAAGTCTGAGCCGTCTGGGCAGGAGTCGGTGCGGCGGTGTCAGCGGTGATGGACAGGGCCCTGAGAAGGATTTCTGAGGGAACAACAGCAGCTCAGTCTTGTCAAGGTCGATGTTGAGGTGGAGGGCAGAAATCCAGTGGGAGATTTCAGCTGAGAAAATGGATAAGTGCACCTCAACCCGTGTGTCAGAGGTGGGAATTGAAAGGTCAAGTTAAGTGTCGTAGCAGTGACAGGAAAAATTATGGGATGTGAGGACAGAGCCAAAAGGGTTGGTGAAGGAGCCCAGAGCGGCTGAGACCCGGTGGGTGTCAGCGGAGAAAATATATGGTGGAGATAACAACTCAACACCTGATCAAAACACCATGTTTTGCTCTCGTTGCAGCTCATTCAATTCAACAAATCATCCTGTTGTGCAGACAAGTGAAAGCTCCTCGTTGAGTGTTTGTGCTCGACAGTAACTTGACACTCAGCTCTCGGATGTAAGGCGAACATGAGTGCAGCGCGACCTGGTTTCTCACATCGCCCTGCTTATCAGTTCGATTCCACTCAGCACACTGCGCTGACAATTGGCAAGGAAGATAATTTAATCATAACTCACCTGTAAAACCTTTGGTGTGTTGAAATTAAATCATAGTCGAGGTGCATTGTCTGCCTGACGTGCAGATGTTAGCAGTTGTTGCATATTGTGTTACTGTTCCAGTTAGGAGGCAAGATTACATTTGTCGGAGAAAAAGTCTTCACCCAGTCCTCTAATTATTGTGCTATTCTACTACCCATTTTATTTATGCACCTAAATACCTTCTGTAGTCATCCCTTTTTCTGTCATTAGTGGATCTTTTTTTATATATAAACACAGCTTATTTGTTTTATTTCAGAAGCATACATATATAATCGTGTTTAATGTTTTGTGAGAGAAATGCATAACCCTGAAGGCAAACATTTATACAGTTTCATACTGGCAGTAGCTGTACAAATGTCTGTTCCTGCTCAAACTATACACCAATGCTGAGCGCTCAGCATCACAACTCATAATTAATCTGGGAAATAAGCCATACAGTTTTGGAGGTAAACACAGTAAAATTACTCAGTAATTAAAACTTGTGCTTTGAATAAAGTCAGGATGTCAGCCTTGAAACGATTAGTTGACTGATCAATGAGTCCATAACTGATAATCGGTTTCGTCATTTGTCAAGTAAGATGCTGATTCCGGCTTCGCTAAGATCACTCAGAAGCTAAGACATGCGTACTTTTCTTCATTCATGTCATTATTAACTTAGGATTTGGGATTTTTTTGACTGCTAGTCAGACCAAAGAATTTGAAGACATCGCTTTGGGCTCTGCTGGGGGAATCTGAAATGTGCTGCGGTTTGCCCGTTTGGTCACGTAGCTCAGGCTGCGGTCGTCCTGTGAAACAGCAGTTTGTACAGCAGCTGGGAACTTCTGATCTCACGTAATCAACCTTTGTGTTCGGATGAAAATTTGAACAGTAGCCCAGAAACAGTACATGTGATGCATAAGGTGCATGTTTGTATAGGTCATTACTGTTGACAAGTGAGTTTGTGTCTATAATTTTGTTTCATCCTTTATAAATTTTGTCTTATAACATATGCAAGTGAGTAAATTGAGTTTGGTTTATTTATATACCTCATAAGCACTCATTATTTTTGGCCAAAGTGGCATGACTAAATGATTGATTAATTGAGAAATTGAAAAAAATAATTGATGGATTAATTAACCATGAAAATAGTCGTTCGTTTCAGCCCTGGTGTCAGAGTGCATGAAAAACAACAACATGAAGACAGACCTTGTACATCAACACACGTCCCCTGGGGCGGCATGTCACCTACCCCATGTATTTGTGGGAAACACTGAGAGCAGCCTGACAAGCAGGAAGCAGACCACAGGCATGCAGACCCACATATTCCCAGGCCAGCGAGAGGCGAGGAGCATTTGGTGGTTTACAGTGTGTGGTAAAAAGGAAGAGGGAAGAGGAAGCAGAGGCAGGGCAGCCGCTGTAGAGGTGTGGAGCGCTTCAGGAGCCCCGTCTGAGCGGAGTGAACTCCCCTGAAGCCAGACTGGTCGGGGACTTGGGTGTAACAGGTTATTCTGGGAAAGATATTTCCAACGCTGGTTAGAGGCGGCGTGCTCAAAAGGAGCAATACTGGCCTGTAGTTTCAGATGTCTGATCGGATGAGGTTTGGTTTCTTGACAAGAGCGGCGACTTAAGCTGACTCGAAGGGAGATGGCATGATGTCTCGCGTCAAGAAGGAGCCGGTGTTAGCTGTGAGAAAGCGAGCAGATCAGCAGTGATAGCGCGGAGGGAAGGGAATGAGACGGGGCCAGGAGGGCAGGTAGTCGAGGGCTGCTGGCAGAGACGAGTTTCAGGACCTCATCTGGGGGAAGGAAAGGGAGATGGTAAGTAAGATGACGATCAAATCTGTAGGAGAGGAGAGGGAGGAGGGAGGAAAAGCGGGTGGACAATCACACAAGGCTTAAATTTTAGAATGGGAAAAGGTTGCTTTGGTGGGAATCTTTCAAACTGCAATACATGCCATACTTGGTTATTTTATTCTCAATTATTTTCTACCAAGTTCGATTCAACAACATTGTGATTATCACTGTGATGCATTCATCAGCATCACCATGCAGGAAGCCTTACACCATCAATTTTTTGTGAATTCTGGGAACAGCAAAGGTGCTCTAAAGCATGCTGACTTTATAGTTTTGCAATTATTATTAAAACTGATTAAACAGCAAGTTTCCTGAGCTTTTTTTTTTCTTTTTTAACATAATCAGCTGTAGTCTCGGATGTTGCTATCAAATGTCTGAATTATATTGAATCAAGATAATAAAACTTTGTGGGAAGACCATCTAATCACTTAATCCCCCGATGTAGAATCCTCCAAGAGAAAGTAATAAAGTGGAAATAGAAATAAAAATGACCCTTTTGGAAGAAGTGCAAGGGATTTTCAGATTGTTATACACCATGCATCAGATAAAAACACACCCGACAGGCAGAGAGTCGTGTGGAAAGATGCGTAATGTCATGGCTGTGATCCCCCCTGATTTGTTTTTCAACACTCTCACACCTGCTTGTACTCCTCTCTCCACAGAGAGTAGCTGTTGAAGCCAGTTGTGACGACTAAGCGGCATCAGCCCCCCGTGATAAACATAAAAACAGCTGAGGAGCTGTTGAGGACGAATGTGAGGATACGCTCCACCCAAAAGCATCCCAAAGTGTAAGGAATGAGCCACGCCAGGAGCTGGGGAAAATACGAGCGGCCTCTCAAGGATCAGAGCTGGAAATAAGGGTGCAAATGGTGCGGCGGCACCTCCTTCCCTGCCAGCCCCACTTCAAAAAGTAGGGTAATAACTTTTTTTATTTTTTTAATAGATTCTTTTACTGATTAGTGGTTTTAATTAATATATTTGAATAGTTTGCAAACGTTTTGCAGGCTATTTTACAATGTGGTCATTGATAAAGAAAAATATTTCCCTTTGCAATTGGTTTGGGGTTTCAGCTGAGTTCTCCTTGTTTGGGGCTGAATTTGTTACAGACTGATACACAGTTGTCACTTTGACTTTAATAATTTTCCTCCATATTCTGCACTGTGGGGAATTGTGAAATGTGCTGCGGTTTGCCCGTTTGGTCACGTAGCTCAGGCTGCGGTCGTCCTGTGAAACAGCAGTTTGTACAGCAGCTGGGAACTTCTGATCTCACGTAATCAACCTTTGAGTTCAGATGAAAATTCAGATGAAAGAACAGTAGCCCAGTAACAATCTATGTGATGCATAAGGTGCATGTTTGTATAGGTCGCTGCTGCTTGACAGTGAGTTTGTGTCTATAATTTTGTTTCATCCTTTCTGAATTTTGTCCTATAACATATTAAGGTGAGTCAATCCAGTTTGGTTCATCTGTAAATGTTTAAAGGGTAGCACTTTATTTGAAGTTGTGTTCATAAGACTGCCATAACTGACATAGTTGTCATGAACATTAATGAATATTTGTGACTGTTGGTCAATTATGTCACTTTCCCCTCAAAGTTGACATTGTCTGGGATTTCTTTGTCATGACAACTTGACATTAGCCAAGTTTATGACTATTGTCATAAGTGGTCACTTGTGTCACTTTCATTGAAGTTGAAAGTTTATTGAAAGTTGACATTGTTTGGCATGTCATCGTCATAAACTGACCACTTATGACTTAGTCATAAACATTTGTCATGACAAAGACATCCTAGATAATGCCAACTTTGAGTGGAAAGTGACATAATTGACAAATGACACTTAATGACAATAGTCATAAATATTCATTAATGTTCATGAACACAACTTACAAAAAAAGTGTTGCTGTTTAAAGTTATTTGGCTTTAAAACCAAAGCCCAGATAAACTAAGCCGGAGGGCCAGCTTGACTGCACCACTTCCTTAGCATTTAGCAGTAATTAACTAGGAGATAAATGAATCCATTATACAATCTAACACTTATCAGTGGTTTAACAGTGAGCTATAAAACTCATTACCCCCTTATTTTACCTTATTTGGCCGGAGGCCAAGCAAAGCAATCAGTGGAGGTAGCCCTAAAAGCTTGCACCCATTAACAAAAAATACTTCCTCCATCAGTGCTTTGATGTGGACTGAATCTCATGACATGTGGACCGCCTCAATTCGTTTTCCAATATTAAAGCCTGTAGATATTGGTTGACAGGGGCAGGATTTTAGTTCTTGCACTGCTGTCAAGGTTTGGTAATACTTTGCTGTTTTCCACAAGTATTAGACAGGATTTGGTTAGGGAGGTTAGGGAACGCCAGCAAACCTTATTTTGTTATTTTCAATATATCATTTCAATATATTTATCTTCCAAAGCAATCAAAATATGTTCTCTTCAGAGTATTTTGATCCCAGTCTGACCAGATGTTAGGGGTAACAGCAAGGGCATGTGGATTCATACGAGAGTGAGCTGTGCAAGACGTCCCAGGATTCAAAGCAACTTGTGTTTCAGATCCCAGTGCTCCCACAGATGATATTTTTCAGAGATGTTTGCGTCCTAGCACACTCCTACAGCTGATATATCAAAGGGATTTTCAGTGGGAAAACCCACGCATTCTGCAAAGTCAAAATAAGTGAACACTGGGCTGTTTCCATTAACCCTCTGAAGTTTCACATATTGTGCAAAACAAACACATCAGCCTCGACAACAAGAGAGTAGGGGCAAGATACAATATTTTAGACCTCAGCCACAAATCTATCACACAAGTGGACCCCCCCTCCCCGCCAAATTAGAATATTGGATTAATCTGTAATTAAGTCACTAATTAAATCACTAAATTACTGCTCTGATTTTCTTTTGGGCGAGATTCTGTTAGACAAAAGTGGATTCTTACTTGATTTATTTTTTTTTATTATTTTTTTTTTTTTACAATGTGTCAAAGCAAGCATTTCATTCTTTTTTGAATGATATAGCGGCTCAAGAAAATGGGACTAAAGGACATTGATGTAGATAAGAGAGAGAGAGAGAGAGAGATGACAAACAGGCAGATGGTCTTTTGCTGCTACAGACTGAAGGCAGAGGAATATATGCAGAAAGAGATACATCGATAAAAGAAATACAAATCATAGAAAGACGTGTCTGGGAAAAGATGAAATTTGAGTCCATCATTTTTGCTAGTGATAGATGTAAATGAGACTGAGAGGCAAGTGACAGGGAAGAGGAAGGGGAAGAGAGGAGATGGTTGTGAAAACAGGAGGCGTGATGAAGCAGGAGGGGCTGGGGAATGTGTGTGAGAGGCAGGGAGGCTCAGTCAGCTGCCTCATTGAAACTATGACAGGGAAAAACTGAGAGAAGTAAAAGGGAAAAGAGGACATGTTTTTTTCTAAATGATACACAAAGCTGCTTTTTAAAATCAATGTGCACTGATATTTAGTCCCTCCACGTCAGCATTTAGAAAGTGGACCATGCAAGTGGAGATATGCACAGGCACATTCCAGTTTTTGAAACCTATGATTTGATATGCAAATTGTGATGTATGGTGCAGATGAAAATGTGCACGTCAGAGTCATAGAGAGGAGATAAGGTTTGGATGAGTAACAGGCTGGTCTAGTTATGGCACATCCAGTTCAACTCACTGCAGACTCAAACTAAGAATAAAGTGTACATGAACTATTATTCAACCAATGCCAGCTTGAAAACACAGTTGTGGTTTTTGACTCATTAGTGTGCATTTTCTGCTTTTAATTTCTATCTTGCTGAAAGGGGAATACAATGAGAATTTTGCTTTGAGATGTGTTATTTCTTGCCAAGGACTGATTGGATGGTGTTCATGAATATTCACAGTGCTGGAGAAGCTACATGAAGCTGGAAGAGGATGAGCAAAACTATGCCTGAGAGAGAAATAACTTTGTTAACTAACATTAGGTAGACATAGTAGATCAAGCTACTTTGTTGAAAGATGATCATATTTATATCTGTAATACCATTTAATTAAAAAAAATATTCATGTGACTGCAAAAATGCCTCTGGTTAGGATGTTCAACAGGATGTACAACAATTTTATTTTATTTATAATGAAGTGCAGTATGAATTATCAGTGAATATTGTTCTTATAATGTCAACGCACTGACAGCTGCCTGCTACAAACTAGAGTCTGGAAGTAAATAGAAACCAAATAACACTATCTGGGGTGCAAATGAAGTGCAAAGACTGTGAACTTTTCTATGCATGGCCATCAGTTGTGCATTTTCACCCAGATTCGCCCTCCAGAGGCTATCCTAAACCTGAACCAAACAAGCCAGCTTGAGAACTCATAGAAAAAAGTAGCAGGCATGTTTGTGTTATATGTTAAAATAGATGAATTAAAGGGCTGCTGCAACATCTGACTTGGATAACCTTGAACATGAACAAATAAAAATAAGTTCAAGTTTATAAGAGCCCCAAATCACAGTCTCAAAAGGGCTTTAGTTCACAACAGACAGAGCAGGATGACACCCCTTGAATTAAACTCTCAAATAATAATAAAAAGGCTATTGAAAGTAAAAAAAAAAAAAAAAAAAAAAAAAAGCTAAAAGTAATTGGTAACTGCAGTATAAAACAGCATCTCAAAATGCCAAAAAGCAACATGTGACTACTAGGAACTTGCTAGTTTGGTCTAGATTGCTAGTGTGAACATCTGATGTGTTGACAGCAAGACAGTAGACGCTGACAGTTAGCCAGCTAAAAGTAAAATATAATGAAACTTGACCACTCATGACCACAACTGAGGGGCGCAATTCGTGGTTATGACATAATCACGAATTCATGGTAAGTCAAAAACACGATATACTTGGCGTTCAGTAGGTAAGGTTGTGAGCTATGGTCATAAGAACAATGTTGCTAGGCAACATGGACGCTAAAGGCCTTGTCATCTAGAACCCACTGAGGCTAACAATTTAGCTAGCTAGCAGGTCGGAAATCCAAAGGCAAGTGACAGAGGAAACACATGAGAATGTTGGGAATATGAACATTTTCCTCAAATGAAAGATTAAAATATTAAGAAAGATGATATACAGCTAAAATTGAAATATAATTAAACTTACCTTCTTGTGAACATAGTAAACACGACCAGGGGCACAATAAGCACAAAACTCACTTTCAAAAAGCAGCCTGTCTTTTCAGTTCTTTTGAAACTCAGAAACATACAGCCTGGCTGACTGTTCACAGTTTTTTGTTGACCATCTGTGGACTTCCAGTATGGCTGCCAGATGATGTGCTACCGGTCACCTAAAAACCCTCTACATGCGTCACAGATGTAACTGAGGGATGGGGAGCAGTTTTCCAGTGATATTGCTGCTTGTTTCTCTGCTCTTGTTTTTCAGATGTAGATGTTATTCTTTCATCTTGAAAGAACAGTGTTGCCTTGTGAGTCAGCTGCCTGGGCCTCCCACGGCTGTGTATTTATACTGCAACTTTTCAGGGTTGAATTCAGACTTAACCAACTGAGCTAAGCAGCCTCTTTTTCTCTGCTACTGAAATACAAAAATCTACCTGAATCCTAGCTGATGTGTAACAACCAGAAACTAAATCCTTGACTTGAAGGCAGAAGATAAATTCACCATCTAAAATGGTCAAATGCATTTTCTCAAACCAGAGGAGCTACTCTGTCCTTGAGAATAAGCACTTTTTTCTTTGTGTGACTGAGATTACTATCAAATCAGTAAAATTAAAAGGAAACAGATGATTTAAGAAGGAAGTGTTAAAAGTGTGTAATATAACCATTGATTGACAGATCTAAAGTTAAAATATATAAACCTTGTAGACGCTATAGCATGATACGGCACAATAGCAAATATTAAGTTCAAATAGCATCAAACAGCAAAATGAGAAATATTTAAGCCAAATGTTCATTTAGACAATCAACGAACAAGGCTGGGGAATACCATGATGAGAATATTACAGCAATCAGAAAGTAATTGGAAATCTGTTAGAGTTAAAAAGTAATCAGAACAAAAATAATTTAGAAAAAAAAAATACAGGATGGATTGCTCAAACTTTCTGTTCAAAAGAAAAAAATATTCTGTTTGTGAGATTGTAGATCAAAACTAAACTTGATGATAAAGCTGTCCAAAATTCACTTTGTAAAAATGACTGAATGTAATCAGATTAAATTAATGATTTTGAGAAACGCAATGGATACATTATTCATTACAGTTTTAGCAGGTTATTGCTATGGTGTAATGGATGTGATTTTGAATGAACCTCAGCCCTGTCAGCAACGTGTCAGATTTGTTTTTACCTTTGCATGCAGTGCATCAGCATTTTGCTGCAAGGAGCTGTGGCTGTTCTGTTAATGCTCAGAGGATTTACCTATAATCTGGGTTTCTTGAGAAGGGAACATGGAGCCTAAAGAATTCAGGGGCAGTCGCAGCTGCAGTGGAGAGGATTGCAAATTAGACAAGACAGTGCATCTTATACTGCTGCGTAGATGAAACATGTTTTGGCAATGTAGAACTTTATATTAAGTCACTTAATCTGAATGCTTTGTGAGTTGCGTACCACTGAGAAATAAAAACAACTCGAGTTGGAGGTGCACACTGAGCTGTGGATTACATGAAGCACTCGATTGCTAGTATCTGTATTACTTTGCTACAGCATTTTTTCAAAGCAAAATTTTCTGTTAAATAACAATTTTAGGTCATGCTCTTTATGTTTGTAGATTTTCAATCGGTTTCTTCCAGATTTGCATGACAATTTGACAACAAATGCCGTGTCTCGTACATAGTGACATTCTCTTCGTGCTATAAAAACGTTTATTTGTTAAGGTTACAGTGTAGGTTAGTATTAGCTAAATGACCTGATCCTATGTGGCATTTAGTAGAAGTTTTTGATAGTAATATTAATATTGATATGTGATCTTGAAGAATTTGATATTTTTTAATAGTCACTCATGGTAACTCATGAGAGCTTAAAAGTACAGGTCTTGTTTTAACATAGTCTATATGACAAAACCAAGCAAATCATTTACAGCCTCAAAATACAAATCTTCATTTATGTCACATACTCTCTTCCTGTGTCAGCAGATGAGGCACAAAATTTGTGCATCAAATAAGATTTTTCTTTTCATCAGCCACAGATGCAGAGACATCAGTGCAGTTGTTTTGAAAATATGGCAGCAAATCTTACTTGTCAAATCATTTTTATACATTTTTTATAATAACTCTATTTATTTTACAAACCATCAGTAGTAATCACTTAAACATCACTTTACAGACCCTAAAAGAAAAGGAGAAAAAGAAATTGTTTTTGTGTGTAGTTGTTCTTTTGATGTGGACTGTGTTGATATGTGTGCATATGCTTTTATCTCCATATTTCACCAGCATGAAAAATATCTTATTGCAAAAATCCCGGTCTTCAGATGCTGTAATACCGTAAATATAGCATATGCACACAAATAAAACTCGCATCTCTCTGTGGTCTAGCAACATCTACAGTTTCATGAAAGGATAAATTGGAATCATAGGCTCCATCTTAGATCCCTCTATTTATTCCCATCATCACCATAACCATCTCTGTTTTGCATCATCCTTTCCACATCCCCAATCTGTAAATCTAAAATACAAATCATGGACATGGCACATAAGATAAGCTGCGGGGCACTTTTATCTTTTCACCGCCATCAGTAAAGTGGATTTCTTGATACATCAGCAACCCCCTTCGCTCGTCCAAATCTGCTTTCCCAGATTTCCCTGTCCCTCTGTGGAAGACTTAATGGGGAGACAGCAGTCAATGGTGTTGTTCAAAGCCTCTCTCTGTCACTCTCTCTCTCCCTCTATCTTTCTGTGTAAATCGATCCAGTCCTTCTTAGTCCTGCTCCTGTAGCTCGGGTCCCAGTATTGGACTGTGGTGTTGTGTGAACTGTGCTCTGCCTGAGGCGGCCGGCTGTCTGGCTAACACATTTCCACATCATTCTCACTCCCTGTAGCCCCATATTCCTGCCTTCTCCTCAGTAATAACCACATATATTTCTCCATATATGGGTTTATATTTGCAGCTTGATAGCACACGGACAGATGCATACACCTACATGCACCCACACACATAAACAAAAACATAAGGTTTCACTATAGACTGTGTGCACTATGCTTTAGGTGAATTTTATGCCCTTACATGCACTGCTGTCCTTAGCATAGCAGGTTGTACCAATAATGCCACCTTGTATTGGGATGACACACAAGCACAAACATGGGAAACTCAAATGAGTAAACTCAGGTCAGAAAATATGAAAGTGAAATGTCTTAAAACTTTATCTATGTGAAATTCTTTATAACACCTGCTTAATCCACAGAATAACAACTCAATATGCTCGGCTAATCCCCTCCAGCTCCCTGCACCACATCAATCTCACTCCACATCTCTCTTGCTTTTGAAAGGGCTGACCCAAATTCTCCAATGTTCAAGAGACTCATTGGTGGAGCTCCTGAGATTCAGGACTCATTCGATCTTCAGCACTACTCAGCCTCACACTCACACACACACTCAAGCATTTAGCTTATGAAAATTTAAAGTGGAATGCCTTGGCATCTTAGTGTTTGCTTTTAAACAAAATGTGGAATTAATGTGAAACTGTGAATAGTCTAGAAATGATAACAGTTTTTTTTTTAAGATTATTTTTTGTCCTTTCTGCTTTATTAGACAGTGACAGTAGAGATAGACAGGAAAGATGGGAGAGAGAGAGGGAATGACAAGTAAAGGGCACAAACCCCCACCACCATGGCAATAATACACACTCTACACATTGAGCCACCAGAGTGCCCCATGATTGCAGTTTTTATTTAGGCAATATTTGATTTTTAGAAATGTTTTTACCCTCTTCAATTCCCCCTGAGGCACACCGATGCCACTTTAGTGGAGGCATCACGTTGCAGCTGAAATAGACACTAAAAGGATGAGTGAGTAGTGGTTTCACTTAGTAGTGACCATGAATATTTTGTGAAGCTGGGGGCAGAGCACTAAAATGTTGCCTCACTCTAGACTTGATTTGTCCATGCCAGCTGAGATTCATGATCAGTCTGAGTCTGCACTGAGTCGTGAGATTCTAGGGCAAGCACAAATCTGAAAACTGAAACATGCAATAGAAAGTAAAAGCTGAAACAGTAATGCATGGCAAATGGTGATAAACAATCTGTCCTACTCAGGTTACAAATATACAGATATGATTATAGGAAGAGAATAGGAGAAAATAGCACAAAATTTGATTTCTCTGGATTACTACAAATTATAAATGCATCACAATTTTCATTCTACATCGATCATGACAGGGGGGAAACAAGGATTGTTCTAAAATTGATCAAACACATAAAACCCTTGGCCCTGTGCCACCTCTAGCCAAAAGTAGGTTCAATCTGTTTTCGCAGCTTCCTAAAATGTCTCACTTCCCAGCTTGCAGCACAGTATCTTTCTGTTTCACCGTCTAGGACTAAACTTAACATTGTGCAAACTGTCTGAGGAAAGCCAGGAAACAGACTTCACTGCAGACAAAATAAAACTATTTTCAGGCATCTTCTGTTCCTTATCTGTTGTCATCTTGCCCTCTAGTCATTAATGTTTTCCAAATTTGTCACCTCCCTCCATACTTGTAATTTTTATTTTGATTAGAATATTTATTAAGATTTATTGCCTGGTTGATGTTGTGGAAAAAAGATAAAATTGACATTTAAGTAAATATCACCACCCACAATACATATTTATTAAGCGTACTTTACAATTATATTCCTCTGTTGTCCCTTGTTGGTTTAGATGCTAAAAGGGATACACACTGTGTATCTCTAATTTGGTATGCATAAAAAAGGTCAATGCTAAGTAAGTTGTTTTTGGTGGAAATACGTGATGATCATGACCTGTGTGCATAAAACATCTTAGACATTTGTCTGAATAGGAGTAAAGAAATTCTCACAGTAAAAGTAGTGGGTAAGATACCTCAAATGATGGATGACAAATGACAGCTATTGGAGTATTGGGTGTGGCTTTTTCATTTTGCTTATCTTGTAATGAAAAAAAAAAACAAATGACATATCAACAACTTTATTTTCACAAATGTATTGCTATTTTTTAGAAAATGGATATTCATGCATAGACTGCATTTAGAAAAACATATATTTGACATTCAATTCACAATGGACTCGTCATTTATTTGGTTAATTGTTGTACTGTCTAACTAAGACTCTTGGGAATCCTGTAATCTGCATGAAAGCCGACCGCCTCTGACAGATCACCCTAGGATTTGTAAGAAAATCAATACAATACCTGACTATGTTTGGTGTTGTGTGAGCCTTAATAGTTTGACTAATGGCCCTGGTTACTGAAGACTGCAATGGACAAATTGTTTTTGGTGGAGTGTTGCGTTTTACCAGTTTCTTAAAAAAAAAAAAAAAAAAAGGCATTACAACCTTCATCTCTGTATTCCATTCTCTATTTTATGTTATGAGATCTGTAACTAAAATCAGTGCCAGAAGCAAATAGTAATACCAATTAAGTTGCAGTGTCAAATTTGAACAGTGCTACTTTTAGTCTGTTCTATTAATTGGATAAAGCTCAATAAACAATAAAGGAGTACCCAGTTATAGAGGAGTGAAATGTCTAATCCCGTTAGCCTGACCACAGTTTAACCCTTGAAGATCATGGTGCTGTGGTTAAAGACAATGTTCCTCCTTGATAAAGTATGGTATCAACTTTTTCTGGGTAATGCAGCCATCTGCTGGCAACTCCTAATGGAGTTAGGGAACCTCTCAAGCTTTCTTAAATAATTAAGTGAGTTGGGAGTATTCTCAAGACTTCAAAATTAAGCAGAAGTCTTAATTTGAAAAGTAGGATTAAATGTGTGTCTCTTCCAGAGTTGTCTTTCTCTTAAGACCCAATTTTCAGCTTTATACTGCTTTCTGTTTTATACATACAGCCCCAAATTCTCATTTTATGATCTTAGGGGTATTGCAAATTACTTTTACTAAGTTAACTTAGTAATTGTTGCCTGTACAGCTCATTTTTGTTTCTTTACAATGGCAGAATTTTGTTAAAGCCTTTAATGGAAATCCTCACATCTTCATCATTGTGTTACGTAGTGTGCACATCTCCCTAATACTATGAATAATTGTGAAAAGACTGGTCATTTATTGTGAAATAGTGTCTGTAGCCTCTGCTAAAGTATGAAGAGTATTGCAGCCTGCTCCTTAATTAAGATGTGGTTAAGATGTAAGAGAAGGGAGTATAATGTCAAGCTGTTTTCTGAACTCATGAAATTTCACTGAAATTACCTCAGTCATTGAGTAACGTGTGACCATTTACATCTGTGTATCAATGCATTACTCTGAAGCATTTCTCTTTTTCTTCCCAGGGTGGAGGTTACAGGATTTAAGCTCACTGGGATTTGAGGATTCAAGAGAGACGTGGAACAGAGAAACAACACTTAATGTTCACCATCATGGCAACTGCAAGTGTCATTAAGCTGCAGGCTTGGCTTTTCCTGTCCTTTCTTTGCTTGACACTACGTGCTGATGTGCTGCAGTTTGCTGCAGCCACGATGCAAGGGTACATTGGAGACAGGGACATAATATGCCCATCTGTATGCAGGTGTGATGAGGACTTTATCTACTGTAATGACCGTGGCCTGAGCTCCATCCCATCACTGCCTTCTTCTGCCTCTGTCCTCTACCTTCAGAACAACCACATAAACAATCCAGGCCTGCCCACGTCCTTGGAGCACCATCTTGCTGTCCGTGTGGTCTACCTCTATGACAATGAACTGGATGAATTCCCCGTGCATCTACCACCATCCCTCCGTGAACTACATTTGCAGGACAATAACATCCGCACTATTCCTCGTAGTGCCCTGGCCCGAATGCCCTTGCTAGAGAAACTCCACCTGGATGACAACTCTATTTCCACAGTCAGCATTGAAGACCAGGCCTTCGCTGATAACCCCCGGTTGCGCTTGCTCTTCCTTTCACGCAACCACCTGTCTAGTATTCCCTCAGGACTGCCTGCCTCCTTAGAAGAGCTCCGTCTGGATGACAACCGTATATCCACTATCCCAACCCACGCCTTCCGAGGCCTCTCCTCACTTCGATGTCTTGTCCTAGATGGGAACCTTTTGGCGAACCAGCGCATCGCTGACGACACATTCTCTCGCCTTTCCAATCTGACTGAATTGTCCCTGGTCCGAAACTCCCTTCAGACCCCACCTGTCAATTTGCCCAGTGCTCACCTGCAACGTCTGTCTCTGCAGGACAATGCTCTGACCCATATGCCCCGTGGTTCCTTGGATGGCATGCGCAGGCTGCAGAGGCTGGACCTGTCTGGAAACAACCTGACCACCCTGCCTCGGGGACTATTCAGAGACTTGGACAGCCTGGGACAGCTGCTGGTGCGAGGTAATCCCTGGCACTGTGGCTGTAACCTACGCTGGCTGTATGACTGGCTGCATGCCCGCGGTAACTCCATCACTGTCAGGGGTCTCACCTGCCATGGGCCTGATAGGGTGCGAGACATGGCTTTGAAAGACCTGGCCAGCCAGATGGAGGAATGTGAGGTGGTAAGGACAGTAGGGAACAGAGACAGAGTATCAGATAGCTCTACCACCCTCTCCCCTCCACAGGGATCCCTCTTTACCCTCCGCTCTAAGAGACCTGGCCTGGGAATTCCTGACTCTGGCTTAGACTACACCCTCGGCAGCAGCGGTGTGGGGAAAAGCCTGGCCCTTAATGTGAAGCCTCTCTCTCACAATAGCATCCGTGTTACATGGAGTGTGGCCCAGCCCAGCTCCTCCTTTAGGCTGAGCTGGCTCCGACTGGGCACCAGCAATGCCATGGGATCTATCACTGAGACACTGGTAAGGGGGGATCGCCGAGAGTACCTGCTCACCTCCCTGCAGCCACGCTCCAGCTACATCATCTGCATGGTTCCCCTGACTGCCAGTTCAGGAAGCAAAGGGGGAATATCTGAAGACACTGACTCTGATGAGGCTCTGGTGTGTGCTAAAGCTGAAACATCAGACCTCAGCCCGATGGATGGGAACCAGAAGGAGGACGAAGATTCTCAGCAAATGACTGCGCTGCCTCTAGCAGGAATCATTGGTGGGGCTACTGCCATTGTCTCTTTGGCTCTTATATTTGGTATCTTCTGTTGGTATGGACATAGGACTGGGCATTTGTCTTCCCGTGACCACTACACTCGCAGCAGTGCCCGTAAAAGCAAGAACTATGATGATTACATCGAGTCAGGCACCAAGAAGGACAATACCATCTTGGAGATCCGAAGTCCAGGGTTTCAGATGACACCCATGCCAGCTTGCCAGCCGCTGCAGCCTAAACCCTTACGAGAGGATTACATCATTCATACCATATTTCCCTCCAATGGCACTGGCCTGTACAAAGGTGCCAACCATGTTTCTAATGCAGGATACAGCTCCAACCGAGGCTACAGAGAAGGAGGAATCCCAGATATAGACTACTGTTACACATGATGTACCAGATCCTATTCACACTGTTATTGATAAACTGTATAGATGCACAATTTCCCTTCGCATGGGCTCTTCTGAAGCACCCCTTTGTGCCTTCTTCTTCTGGTCTCCCATTCCAAATAACCTGCTGTTCACTGCACTGAAAGTCTTTGATTAACTGGCTCTGAAACCGTCAGGAAACAGTTCGCTGTAGGAAGCAGCAGGAGTCAATGCCCCAGGTGTTAAAAACACATCTGACTGTTTCTTCACCACCTTAGTAATGGTCTGTGTATGTTTTCATTTCTGCTTTTTCTCTGTGACATATAAGCAAAGAATGTATACACTGTGGAGAGTTGCAACCTAGAATAGATGCAGGTACTTTGACACACAGGAGAGACAGCAGTTAAATACAAAATTGACTAAGGAATGATAAGAGACAGACATTTTAGATATCCATTTCCTGCTCACTGATCATATATGTAGTCCTATCAACTTATTGTTCCAAATGCCTCAACTATATTGATGTGCCCTACCAGCTATCCAAGGAAAGGGCTTTGTAAAGCTGTGAAATGTTCTATTTCAAATGACCCAGTAACCACTTGTCTTAAAGTAGGCTTGTTATTACCTTATTCAGTAGTTCACGGGGTGAGGATCTTATCAAGGAGGGTCAGCCTTGATTATACCTCTAGTGATTAGTCATCTAAGTTCAGTATTGTAATGTTGCATTGAATGAGATGCAGCACGAGTGTGTAGACAATTTACTTAGATACCCTTTGGGCTGTGTTTGAAGAATGCTTTGCTATTTTTATCAGTGGTTTGTTTAGTAATCAAATCCTGCACAGCTCCATTTATTTATTTTTTTCACTTTGCTTATGTGATGATTTTTATCTCTGCTAAAATTACTTTTTTATTTTCACCCTCAAGTTTGTCGTCGTTGATGAAACCCAGCTTTGATGAAGACAATGGATTGTTTCATCTATTCCACAAAATGCGAGAAGGGAAGAAAATATCCTGATGGCTGTCTCCACATTCATTTTTTCCTTGAATGCAGCAGAATGAATTCTTGTGTACACACTTTAAGACTCCATCGGTTTACAATATGAAATTTGAAAATCAAACCATACCCAAAGACTTGCAGGTCAGTCACACTGAGACAGTAGAGACCAAACTCCATCCCTCTTTTGTGCCTGTGTACTTATCCAATGACTTCTGTTCGTGAATTTTGGTTGTGAATGGTTTCCTCCACATACTTAAAGATGACGTTCACAAAGAATCCACACTGGACAAATACTTATGTGGAACCGCCTGTGTGAAGCAGCCTATTGCGAGGGAGCCTCTAAATGAGGAAGTGAACTGTGAAAGAAAACGAGAGGACTGTCAAACCGCAACACTGTTGACCTGCACTGTGGGGTAGTGGCAAGCGGTGTGGAGGGGGTGGTGTTGGGGGGGAG
>OMKZ01015498.1:53812-65142 GCA_900302535.1 Neoniphon sammara | reverse complement strand
TGGTGTTGGGGGGGAGTGAAGGTGGGGTAAAGGTGACCCCCTTTTTGATGTTTTGATGTTTTAAGAACAGCAAAAGGCCTCCACTCATTCCACTTCTTCTATTACTTAGCAGCACTAGAAATGTAAATGTATTAGCACTTAACAAAGAGCAGGGATACATGTACCGACAGGCACGAGGAGACTGAGAGTAAAGAAACATCTCTAGGCAGTGAGAAAGCAAGCGAAGGATAGTGCAAAATTGATGGCTCTGGCACGATGGAGCTCACCCATGCATAAACCTGTTTGTCATACCTGGCATCTTCCCTTTGCTTTAACACTGTCCATCAGTTATTTACCACTGTGTTGCTTCCAAAGGGGAAACCAATCGTGCTTCCTCGACTGTTTTGTCTGCCAGAATTTTACACTGCTGTCAGACAGTATGTCAATAGAGTGCATATTTTATTTTGCCCCCCAAATCACTAGCAGAAACATTTCACTGGCCTGGCTGATTCTTTTTTTTGGGGGGGGAATGTTGAAATAATAGCTATTTTATAGTTGATCTATTCAAGACACTTACCTCCTCATAATTTGTAGAAATAAAACCATGGCCACAGCCACCTGAGTATTTTTTGTGGTAAAATTATGGAAAGTAATGGTGCCATAATATTGCTTAAAAAATGATGTGAACGTCGGGTATGTGTGGAATTTGCTTTATAAATTCATCGTCAGAGGGGATCAATAAAAATTTTATAATCTTGTTATTACTGCAACCTGTCATTTCACGTAATGCAGTTTTTCAAATTCATCATACATTTCCTGAATTGAGAATATGCTCACGTACAGGTTTTAGTGAGGAACAAAATCATATAAAAAGCTTTCATGCAAAAATTATACTTACATATTACACTGTTCATTTTCACTCTGATGAGGGCACCGAGGGGCATTTTTGAAGAAGGCTGCAATGTTTCTGCCCATCGGCTACATGAGCAGTACAGGCAGCACCAACCTGAGGACACACACCTGGAGCTAGCTGAGATTATGGTGAGATGGAACTGAGAACCGGAAGAGACAACATACTGCTGCCTTCAGAGAATTAATGTTTACATGAAGTCTGGAAATCCACAGAGCTGAGTGAGCCCCTCTCCAAATGAACAACTTCATAAAAACACTTCAGTTGAACTAGCGCCTCAACTAGGTTGAAATTTCAATCCAGTTGAAGGACTGTGCCATGTGCTTCAACTGGGTACCCTCTAGTTACCTGTATTTCACCCACCTACTGCAGTACAAATCTGTACAAATAAGTTAATTAAAGATTGAAAGTTGCAAATCATTGAAAACACACACACACACACACACCCTTGCATGGCAAATTTGACTCTCTTTTTGCAGTTTTTTAACGAGAGAGGTGTTGGACAAAACTGGTCCAACATCTGATGTGTAAATGGCAGTGGTGCTGTCACAATTTTGTCTTTACTACCTATCAGGCTTCCGAGTCACATAAAAGAAGTGCAGTACATAACTGTGCATGACTAAAAGCAAAATGAACTCCTTTGCTTGTTAACAGTTAACATTGATTGGGTTTCAATAGAGAATCCATTTGCAGCCTCCTTCTCATTGCCACAGTCATTTTGTGCTTGGCTGTGTCAGATGAATGCTTACATTTACCTTATGAGGTCTGAATATTGGAATTACTGGATTTTGAACAGGAAAGGCTCTTAAGAAAACCCAAACCACTAACTGTGAACTTGACGCCTGACTGGTAAGCTGGACAGCCCGGCCCAAAGAGGGACCACAGGTATTAAACACAGAAACTATAAAGGTTTACTTTATTGCCAAGTGTTTTCTGTTTTGTTTTAGTTTTTCAATAAAATCTGAATCTCTTACTTTAACTCATTTGATCACTGTACAACCACACTCCGCTGCTCGTATTAACAGACCTTGCCCATGAGAGTTTGGTGGGTTTGTGAGAGATTTAATCAGGGTCACTGTGGATCAACAAGCAATGTATTGTGAACAGTTTGTAATGGCAACTGAATTCTCTCATCGACCTGCAGAAATTGATGGGATTAGCTCTTATTCCGCCTGCTGGAACTGTGAGTCAGCCTGACGCAAGCTAATTTCAGAGGTGATAGAAAATTACAAAGTTTAGGCATACCTCTTAGACTATGAATAAACAGCCAAAAGAGGGGGGCTGTCCAAAAGATACCTTAAATGACCTGCCTGGTTGTTTCTTTGCTTGTTTTTGATACCCAACCTATTTCTCCAGCACAGAGCAAGATTTATGATGCTATGAGAAAAAGATTATGACCAGTTATGGTAAAATTATACATGTTCAAGTGCAAAAGTACCGTGAGCAGAAGTATAATATGCAGCCAAATTGCATGATTTTATCTGACTGGCTGTGGTTCACCTCACCAGTGGGGAGAGTATGTTGAAAATGCTGTAAATGTGCAAATTTATCTGAGCATTATTCTATGATGGTGGATTTATGAAAAACTGAACAGTGCAGATGACCTTAGTGGTTTTGCTGAAAGACACCAAATCATTGTGTAAATTTTTAAGTCCAAAAAAATGACTTGTTAAGAGGCTGACAAGAGAAAGGAAGCAGCTGAGGAGACCTTGGTGTGGAAAAGCCCAATAAGAAGTAAGCAGATGAACTTTAAAGATCTGGATTGTTGCCTTTGGTCATGAAAATGGGAGGATTTTGCATTATAAATTTGGAGAGGTGGGGTATTTAGTCTGCCTCCAGAGAGATGAGCCTGCACACTGCAGCCTGTGTTGACGGGGTCCTGGGGAATTCATACCACATGCTGCCCCTATGTTCATCAAAGACAGCTCCACTTCGAACATGGTCGGAATCTGGCAGACTCCATTATTCAACCATTGAGCACCTGAGAGCTGGTGATTGGTGCTTTGTGGTCATGGAGATAAGATTGGGCACAGTCAATCTCACCACAACTCAAAGCAACTTGGGTGAACTTAAGTTGGGGCATTTTCGCTGCTTCCCTAGTTTTGATAGTTTGTCACATCTGAAGAAATCCTGGCCTGAAAGTAAAATTAGGCCCAAAAAGTTTAATAAAGCTGGAGCGGACATCACACATGAGGAGATCCTACAGATGGTGGAAATGGGAGTCATCAAGGAATCCTATAGCAGATGGGCTAGCCCCGTTTTATTTCCCAACCCAGACGGTTCAGTAATACTTTTCAATTACTTCAAAAGCCAATGGTTGATAAACTGGCTGTCTGATCATCTTGCGTATGCCCAGTATATCAGTTCCCTGCATTTTGGGAGATGTGCCTTGCCATAGACTCCCAAGAGAAGATATCATTCCCTGCACTCACAGGGCAGTACCAGAACATGATGTTGTAATTTACAGTCTGGTCACATCCCCAAGGCTGATGGACAGGGAGGGCTGGGATAGCCTCTTGGAGAGATTTAAAACTGTACAGGAGGCTCTCTGCAGTGTAAGCCTCACAGTCGTCCCAAAAGGGTGCAAGCTCAGTTTTTTAGGAAGCTGAGTACCTGGATTCACCAGTGGGTGTGAACCAGGTAAAGACCTTGTCGGATTTGTTTTCCTCTCACTGTCAGTTCATCCTACACTATCAAGAACTCCAAGCCCCATCATGGTGAAGTGGTTGGAAGAGGCAGAGGAGGCAATCCAAGGTCTCAAAGATACCCTCTGGGACATGATTGTACAGACAGATATTTGAGAGATGGGATTAAGAGGAGGACTCTCCAAAGAAATACAAGGTGAAGAACATTCAATCCTCTGCATCAGTATCAAACTGATTATAACTCACCAAAATTATGTTGCTGTAGAAAAGGAAAGATTGGTTGTCACTGGAATGCCTCAGATACTGCCTCTTGGATTGCCATTTCACTCTTGAGAGGCCATGCACCCTTAGCCTTGCTATCTATAAAAAAATAGACAACTGCAGGTCAGGAGCCAGATATAAACTCATTAGCTGGATCTCAGTGATGTGGCTCTGGCAAGAAAAGGACCTCATGAATTCTGTATACTGGAATTACAGACTGTTGGACTGGACTTGCTTTCAAGTGAGCCTTGATCACTGACTGGGAGTTTATTGATTGACCAGTAACTCACTTAGTGGGGATAGAGGGACCAAAACATGATATAAGTTTGAAAGAGAGCCATGTTTTTTGTTTCTTTCTTGCCAGATTTCTGTTTAGTCTTCAAGTTGTTTTCTACAATATCCTCTGGCATTTAAAAGACAGGAACTGTGTCGCTTGCCTTTATGTGTTTGATTACTGTTCAGCCACAATTCCCTTATTACCAGCCCCGCTCCTGCTGCACCTCTCGGCTCCAAACTCTTAAAGGCAGTCTGCGGAAAATATTCTCAGAGATGCTTGCTCCTTGCTTTCACACTTAGTTTGATCAGTTAATATTGGAGAGAAATGGACAGAGTGTTTGTGCATGAGGGTGTCGGGATGGTGTGAATCCAGGCTGCATCAGGAAAGTGAGAGTTACTCCACACCGCATTCACTGCAGAGAGGGGGCTTCAGTTTTCATACCAACCGAGCCTCTCAGAGTTTGGATTTCAGAGGATTAGTATCAAAGCTAAATTTGTTACAGCACTATCTGGGTAGCCTGAGATCTGTATGAATTGTGTAATCTATTCTCAAGTGGTAATAATCACCATGGTGTGGCTCAAATTACTGAGGTGGTGCGCCAGACTGAAATAAAATTACATTGTGTAAATAAATTTTGCCTGGATGTTTTACAGTTTTGGCTGGGGAATATCACTGACATTATTGTTTTGGATGCGCTCAAATAATACACACATTCTTCAGGCTTCAATCAATCACAATAATACCGTCAAAGAACGGCTTATGTGCATGATGATTGCAGAATTTGTGCAACTTACATCACTGGGAGCCTTTAAGGTAATTTTAGGTATTTCTGTACAGACCACCTGCTGGGTTTTACTCCTACTGATTGGACCAGCAGTTGGCAGGTGCGGCCCGTCTTGTCTGTGCTTGTCTGTGTGTGTGTCTGTGTGTGTATGTGTGTGCATGCCAGGCTGTGTGGCTCATGCCATCTCAAACCAGCAGTTTCTCTCTCTCTGAAGCCCACTTAACACAAACGTCCCCGCTTTCTGGACTCAGTTGAAGTGATATCACCACTTTGTCAGTGTTTTGATAAAACGACAAACCGTCTCTGTGCTCAAACCTACAACAGCTGCACAGTAACAGGAGCACAAATGGAGCAAGGTGTCGGGGTCTTCTACCCAACACTCATTGTAGAGATTTTTAGTAAATCGTGCTCATCGGTTTTATCATTGCACCATCATTAACATCGCACACTACACAGTGGCATTCACAGAAGACCCACTGCCAAGCTGCCACGTGAGTTTGAGGAGATCTAAGCAAACCTGAAGCTCAGTTTCCAGTCAACTTGGTTTTTCAAACACGATTATGAGGTTTTGTTTCGACTTGTTTTGACTTTCAGCAGGCGCACATTATCTACTCTTTTTCTCTGTCCAAATTTCTTTGTCTTTTTTGTAGATTACTGCTGCTAAATTATCACTCTCCTCCTCTGTCAGACTGTGTATTACACTGATGGAAAAGAAATATTTTGTATAAAGGATGTGTCTTTTCTATGTCATTAAAAGGAGATGTAGGAAAAAAACTCAAATGTCTCAAGTTCTTTCCGTGAAGGGTTTTGTTATAAAAGTGATACTTGAAGTCATCACTCAACAGTTCAACACTGGCAGAAGGTATTTTTCAGGAAGCAAAAAGAATAATAGCCTCATAAAATGCACAGAGGATGGTGCTGTGCTGTTATGTTAACCTTTTCACATCTCGTCCATGAGGAGGCAATTCCTATCATCATTTAGACATTTATACATGCTAAATTCATCAAGGAAGTCACAAATTTTCACAGCTAGTTATAGTACTTGGCTAGTTTTTAACAACTCTTCAGCCACTGACATATTCTTCTGAAATGTTGCTGACAGGATTTAGAATTCAGACAAATATTTTGTACAAATTGCACTTAGGCTTTAAAGTATTTCACTACACACTGACTACTCCTCTTGAAGTCACAAATTATTTTCTGTTAGCAGCAGATCCAATGGAAAGTTCACCTTTAATCATTTGTGTCTCGACAACAGCTTTGATATCACAGACAATGTAGACAGTTTGATCAGCCACCTCAAACAGAGGTGGTACTGACACCGCACTTAAACGGTTCATCTCCTACCACTCTTACTGAACCCTCTCTGTTCCGCTGATGAAATCATTGTTATCATCTGTGCTAAAAACAGTTTTGTTCCCTTGAAGTCGATTTTGGCTCCCGTCCTTTTCTTCCTGCTCACTTAGGAGTGGAGGAAGCTGTTGGCGCACAGCATCCACCAGGTGAAACCTGACGAATGAGCTTGATCATGACAGATGTTTTCCACTTTTTACTCCTCAAATAAAGCAGACAATGCTGTGTGTGATATGTGCGTTCTGATGGTGGATGGGTGAGGGCGGGTCAACATGGCGACAGGCCCTTTCAGAGCCTCTGGGTGAAGGTCCTGCCTGGACATACGCCACCCCACAGATGTGTAACCATAACTGTCTATCAAAGCACCTCGTCCTCCTGTCCCCTATGAGCTGGACGAGAAAAAACCAAAGAAATTAGACAAATAGATAAACAAAAACATTAAAGAGGAGGACCCTCATATGCACAACATTCACAGACACAATAAGTGCTCCAAGTAAATCAATTTTCATGGCGCAGAAAATTAAGATTAACCAGATTAAGAATGAGATAAACTTTAATTAAGGGAAATTTCATGAGGAATAAAAGAATTCTTAAAAACAAGCAGGGAACAGAAGAAACGACCAAAACTCCTCATCATCACTGATAACCAGCAGCTGTGGTTTGGAAAAACTTGACTCAGTGGTTTTGTAGCTGAAAAAGACTTAAAGACACCATGAAATAGCGCATTATCATGAATCCCACCCACAAGAGCTGTGATTGGTCAGAAAATTCGTTGGTCTGATATAAGCCTTGATATAAGCCCTCACCCAATTATAACTCTAAATTTAAGGATGTTGCAGTGGGACATAAGGGAAAGAAAGAAAGAAACCATTTTATTTTAAGGGATAGGTGTAGAGGCCAGATTGTCCAAATTTTTTTTGAAGGTTTTATTGGCTGAAATTTTTATTTATGCCCATGAGGCCACCACTAAAGATATTCTGTTTTCCACAAAGTACAAGGCACAGGGGTTCATTTCATGGTGTGTTTAAAGCCACTGACTGCAGCCAATTCAGAATCAGAAACATCAGAGAGCTGAAGATGCTGACTGTATCAGAGTTTATCAAGCGCATGTGCACATGGGTTGCCAAAAAAAATGAATAAATTACACAGATAAATCTAGTGTAACATAAAAATGATAGACGACACTTGTATGATCCTGTGCTGACTATAAACCGTGTCACTTTGAGAGATTATAAAACAACCCGGAAGATAATTTACATCTCAGTTTTAATTCCTGCAGGGATACAGTGGGTAAGAGTTAAAGTTCATTTTTTTGTTTTTTAAATAATCAGTCCAATGATGAATTAAAGAGATTCTCACATAGACAGAATGACTGTTTTGTGACTCAGGATGGGTTAATGTTCCTGAACCGGGTGTCGCTCCTAAGATGACCTTGATGACGACATCATCAGTAATGACAGCGCTGGCACTGATGCTCTGCGCCAGATCTGGACGTCTCGCCCAAGCATCCCCGGTGTTTTTATTCTGTGTGGCATTTGTTTTGTCATTTGAAGAAGTCTGAGGCGCTGAGTTTTGGTTCGATATGGCATTTTTGCCCCTTGGATTTGAATAACACCACGCTGGGGCTTCTTGCCTAATTGGCTGAAGATGTGCGCGCAGTTTTTCTGTCCGACCTCGAGTGTCAAGATGAACCAATAATGAGGCTGTTAGGGGGTGAAGCCCAGGTGGGGTGTAGCTCCTACAGGAAACACATTGCAGCTGATTAATAGAAACTTTATGGAATTCTCTGCTGGGGAAAATCGACTGTTCACCGCAATGCTGCAGATATCTGTCAGAGAAATTAGTACTTAGAAAACGTTGGGTGTTTTTGCCATGAAACTGTTTCCCGTCTTAGATGGTTTGGGTGTTTATTTGTGTATATGAGAGCAAAAGAGAGGAAAAAGTCAGCTAGAGATAAAGGATTTAATAACCAGCTCCTCCTATTCATAGTTTATTATTAATTTCTGTCTGGAAATGCAGTACTATCAAACCAAGCAAAGCATAGGGAAAAGAAATAGGACAAATAAAGATGTATGCACATCCTGCACAAACACACAGTCATTTGTGACGTTTTATCTGCTATTTTCCTCACCGAGCACAGCGGACAGGACTGTCTAAGTGGCCCAGACCTCTTGGTCTTTTATAGGATTACAGGGTACAATATTAAATAGAGGCATGTGCAAAGGTTGCAGGGCTAGTGGGGAGTCAGACAGAGCTGAGGCAATGTCACTGTGCCTCTGATCTTTATTGGGAGTGACACAAACAGACCTCCCTCCCTCCCACTGCGCGCACACACACACACACACACACACGAACGCACACACATACATTTCCCTGTATTGATTAGCTGAAAAAAGGGGTGAGGTCAGCAGGCATATGTCTGAATTTCTTTCTCTCTGTCTCTTACACTCCATTTGTCTCTGTCTGATTCAATACTCTCCGTCCCCCATCAGGAGGCCGCGCTTCATCCATATATCTGTGACTCTGCTCCCTTGGTCCTGTCTCACTGCGTGGTTTCTTTGTGTCGGTCTCTTTGCCCTTCACTTGACATACATAAATCAATCAGTCAATCCAATTTCATTCAGAGCAAAGCCCAGTGGATTTGCTCCTGAGCCACTGTCCTGGTAAAGTAACAGTATCCACACCCTAATTGCATTACAAATTATATATGATTATGACCCTGGATTTAATTTGGCTTTATTCTCAGTTATGACACACAAACATGGGGACGTAAAAGGGAAAAGAGCGAAACAGAAAGCACGTGTGTGCACATGAAAGAGTAGCAGGCGTTTCATAGCTCACTGGGAGATGGAGGGATAAGCACGGCACTAAATTTAACTGAATTCTCAGCTTTTTAGAAATAAAGATCTCCTCAATGCAGACATATTTAATTTAAAATGCCATCCTGATTTTTTTTTTTTCTTCACACTTCATTGCTTCTAGAGGCAATTCGAAATGAACCAAGCGCAGATTCTGTTAAATCCAATGGTGCATTAGTGGCGAGGATGTATGGCTCTTTATGAGGATTGTAAGAGTTGGGTGAAAATTCATAGCTAAGATGCAAGATCCAGAATGAGGGTTAGATTTGTAGATCAGGCATGACATCATTTGTGGAAAATGATTCGCCCAATTACTGAAAATTATGACTGAGTTTGATAGCACACAGGAGTGAAGCTTCTCAGTTGACCTGCCTGAATCAGCCATTTGTCCAGTGTAGCTTGTGACCTAGACCACACTAGGAAAACCGGGTCATCGTATTGTATCACATGTACATCCAGCACGCCATGAGCATGTGGGTGACATATTATAGATGCTGACATTAACAATGCATCTTTGAAAATATTCCAGAATAAGGCTTTGCAAATGTCTTTTGAGGTAGGAAATGTATACGTATGTATAAATGTATGTATTTATTTACTACATGGGGTATCTTTGATGCACATTGTAATAACTTGTGTGTGGGCCTTTTACTGTACTTTCAGTATCACACATGATTAAAAACTTGAGATTTCTGCACTGCAAAAGAGCCAGTTTTCATTCATGTGCAATACTCTGGTCATTATGGAAGCTCATTCCATCCCATATGAAAAAAGTTTTTGTTTTTGTTGTTTTTTTTTCTTATAGTTGTGATTTAATAATTCAAAACAGTGAGATATTATCTCACAATTGGGACTAGTAGGCTAATGCACACTTGTGAATTCTTTTTCCCACAATTGTGACTTCACTGACAACTGTTAGTGTTTTTTCTCACAGTTGTGACTTCATATGACAGAATTCTTACTCTTCTTCAGGCCAACAACATGATTATCATGTGCAGCGTTCTCTCCAGAGTCCAAAGACTTATTTTACTGTTGCACACAAATCACAACTCTGAGTTATAAAGTCACAATTGTGATCAAAAAATGTAAGAATTCTGAAATATAAAGTCTAAGTTTAGATTCAACTTTATTGTCATTGCAAAAAGTACAAGTACTAAGACAAGGAAATGCAGTTGCTAGGGGAAAAAAAATTTGAATTATGAAGTCACATTTGTGAGAAAAAAAATAACTCAGCAGTGGGAATGGGTTTCCGTAGGCCACAGCATCTCTGAATATCGTACTAACAGTCACAGTTTCACTGTGTGAAATCACCAGCTTCTGTCACACCTTCAACATGTTACATCTCCATGGGCACTATGGACTGGGTCTGTCTTCCACCTCAACCCATGCACTCACACATGCTCACACACATACACTCACACCCACACCCATAAACACACGCACCCACCCACACACTCACAGAAACACATGTAGAAACAGGGTCATCACATACAGACATTACAACTTGTTCATGCTTCCTGGGATCCATCTTGATGTTCAACACCCTCATGATTTAGTGCCATCCCCTTTAACTTCAGCAAACCCATTCATTAAACAAGCCAGTGCCTTAATCTTAACGCTTTTCCTCACAGATAGGGCTGATTGCCAATCAATACTGCCAGACTCAATCAATCAGTGTCGCCCCACCCAATACCTTTCAGCCCTCGTGGTTGCTGCTCCAGTTCCAGCTGCCTCAGCTGAAGGGCTGATGCGTCCTGCCTCTGTCATTTGTCTTCAGACTCCTGTTCCAGCTGACAGGCCCAGCTCTCTTCAGATGCCCTTTCCACGTGCCCTTACTCCCATTTTTAGTGACTTATATGTTTTCCGTGTCATCACTAAGCAAATTAACGTACATATGGACAAGTCATGTAGCTTTATATTGAGTATTGAGTATTAAAACTTATTTTTATTAAAACAAATTCAACTTTAATTCAGTGCAGTTGGATTTGTTTACAAAGCAGTTTAACCTGTTTCAGGAATTTTCTTAAAACGGTATAACAGTAAATCTTTATTTTGAAAAAAGCCTGATTGGGGAATATCACTCCACTAATATTTCAAAAACTGACACTCATTTAAATAAATTGAATATCTTCAAACAAGTTCATTTCATTGGCAATGAGTAAATTGTTTCTGTAACACCAGAGGGGCAAATTTTTTACTTGTTTTTGGGACTCAGTGCTGCATTGAATGACTAATCAAGGTTTGTATTATTTGCATCACAAAG
>OMKZ01015498.1:32340-53792 GCA_900302535.1 Neoniphon sammara | reverse complement strand
AAAAAAAAAAAAAAAAAAAAATAAGAATTGAAAAATCCAGCAACATTTGATTCAGTGTACCTTCTTGTTGATCTTGTTGATGTGCACCACATTTTACATCCACCCATGTCACTCCCCAGCGTGTTGTCCTCCTTGCTTTTGCTTTGCTTTTCACATTTTTCTCTCCTGGCTCCTTTCTACAGGCAATCCTGATGTGCAGTGAGCTGTGAAGGAAAAAATCTTACAGTCACCTAAAAACACACCCATGCCTGTGTTCACACACACGCACACACACACACACACACACACATACACACGATGCAGTTAAAACACTGCCTGTCAGTGCTTTAAAAGGTGCACAGCTGAAATGAAACAGCTTGTCCTCTTGTCATGTTGGCTGATCCAGCAGCATGCAGGGTTATTTGATGGAGTCTGTCCAGGTTGTACTGCGGGAGCAAATTATAACACTGTCACAGTAAACAAAACATTGTTTTCCATAATGTTACCATGGCAGGATTTGAAGATAACATGGCAGTGCCAAAACTGCAAACCTTTTATAACAATGAATCTTGATTATTCTAGCATCATTCATGTCTGTCAAAAGATGTAAAGACATTAATTGCCAACTGGTCCCATTCCTTGCATTCATTTTCATCCTTTTAACATCCATTGTGTTTTGAGATCTTTCTTTCTTGTTTCATATTTGTGGTTTTGAAAAAAACAGTAATTCACATGTTTAGATCACTGGCTCCTGCAATTACGGATCATCTGTGCAGCAAGTCCACATGTTGTGCCACTGTAAGCTAATGATGACTAAATTCTGTGGCCTATTTTGCTAATTCCCGGACACCCATTAATCTTTTTTATCATTATACATTTTTAAAATGCAGCTGACTTTGGCGATTCATTGAATCCAGCATTTTGTTTGTATTTTTTGGTAGTAGCCAACATTTTACTGCCAGTTTGTTGTGTTCACTGACTGATGGGAAAGTAGGCTAACTGCAATTTCACACAAGCCCACAGTCAAGTCTCCCAACAAAAAGTTAAGGATTGTTTTCCCTACTGTTTTTCACAGAAAAAAAGCATGAATGTGTTGCACTTTATCAAATATACAAATCATGAGTATTTCTCTTTCGCTTTGCTGCATGCTTTTTTCCCAGCAACACTCTGCTTCACACTCACACAGTTACACACAACTCATTTCATGAATTTGATGGCTTCCCTGTGTGTCCTACATGCTTCAACACACAATAGCAATGACTGCACATCTGGCCACCAATTTGCTACGTTAAATTAGCATATTTGCCGATGATCATAAGTATTCTGAAAAGCTGTTAACCTGTCTTTGTTGTTAAAATGATTGGCCCACTAGCCCTATAATTGTGCATTATTGTGGTATATTTATATTATTGTGGCAGCTCTGTTATTGTAGTATATTAAGGGTGTTGTTATCACAAACACAAAGTCAAAAAGGGAGCAGCAACTGTAAATTAGATGAATGAAATGTTGGGTACATGAAACCCACATTTTATTTGTAATCAAACCACAAATAACAAAAATGGTGTTATAATGAAATCAGAGTTTATTTTTCTGTTATACTGATATTGTTTTTCCACGGGGTTTCCTGTTATTTGTTTCTAAAAGTAACACCACTACAAAGTGTTAGTTTGCAGAAGTACCTGTTCTTGTTATGGTAGGGAAAAAAGCTTACCATCATGTTTCATGTCATGTTTCTAGGGAAATGTGTAGAGAGGGCTGTATATATGATGAGTAGGCTGTGGAAGATGTAATGTTTTGCAGAACACTGCAAACTGAAGAGGGAACATTTCATTTGCACATATCATGAAAAATAGCTAAACTCTGGAACACAGGGTGGGTTGTTTCAGGTGCACCATATAATTGGATTTTTATGTTTGTTGCTGATATATTAATATAATTTCTGCTATTGCCGTGTATATTAGTCACGTTGAGTACGTCTGTGTTTTATTTCTCCGGGCTGCACAACAAATTTCCCTGTTGGTACAAAGCTACCAAACTGAAATGAACTGAGACTATGAAGGTTAAGCACTGAAGAAGCAGGCTATTCTGACATTTCATCATCCCACGGTATTTGTGTGCATAGTGGAGGTTTCTTCGTATTTTTTCATTTGGGCATAATTTCTGCTATGGAGAAAATATGTCCATTAGTGGAGTCAGATAGAAAAAAAATGCTGATAATTAGCCCACTGAAAGGGGATTTTTGAAACTTATTCATGCTGCACGACAAGATCTTCAGAAGTTAGATAGGAGTTATCTAGAAGATAAGTCTACGGGATTCATACAGTGAATTTGTTAGTGCTGGTATTGACGTGTACAGTTTAGGTGCCAACCACCATGGCATATAAAAAAGAGGAAAATTGCCTCCTCCTGAGTAGAAAGCGGTGACGCGCAACCTCACGTTGAATTAGGACCCGTTTTTAACCACAGAAGAAGAAGAGACAGTCAAAATGGTGGTTCGTCGATGGTGAACAATCGCTGGTACTTTGGTACCCAGGTTGTAGACGCAGGTAAACAGTCTCCAACAGAATGTATGTGTTTTAATTTTAGTACTGTTTTTGTCCATATAACCCGGATGAAAAAATAATCGAAAAGCTTACATGCAATTGGAAAAAAGGGACCTCCGGTACAGTAGATGGCGGAATGGAGGCTCATGTCGGCTTGCGAACCAGGAAACGAAAAGAAGAAGACGAACAAGCGGAAGAGACGTGGCATATAAACAGAAAGTGGCCAGCTAACACATAAGTTTATTGTTAACATCTTTTGGAGATAGTCTTCATGCGAATTTCATTACAGAGCATAAATGACAGTCGTACAACATCACCTGAAACGGAGGGGAATTATATAAATTTGGTGTGACAGGTAACGTTATTATTTCTTTACACCATTGTTAGGACCTAACGTTAGTTGATTTGACCAGCTAACGTTAGCTAGCTAGCTATCATAGCAGTTAACTTTCGCACCTTTCTAAGCTAGCAGCTAGCTTTAGCTCAAACAAATTTGAGCTGTGCTGGCGAAGGCATCGCTGACAAGAGAGAGGCAGATCTAAGCTGTAATTACACGAAAGGTGTGGTTGTCTAAAGTGAGAGGGGAAAACTGTCCGAAACATTAATGCAAATAGGATAGCAAATAGCATCACGTCTTCTAACGCCATACAGCCAAACAACACCATCACATGCGCAGAAAATATGAAAGCTATAATCGCTAACTGTTATACAGTCAAACGATGTTGAAACCACTCGGGTATCTTGACAACACTGTATCTGTAACACCTGAAGCAAGACATTAGCTCAAATCAACCAGTCGACACGCTAGCAGCCAATGTTACTTTGGTTATTATACAGTTCATGTGCACAAGAAAAATCTTAAGGACAATATGGATGTATGGATAGGTTTTTGTGTACATCTCAGCGAGTCAATGTTTTTTTAATGCCATTGTGTGCCATTGAACACAATGGTTATGACTTTTAACATAATAAAAAGTTCAAGTGAAAACTCAGAGTTGTCTACACTTTACAAAAAATCAAGAATAAAAAGTGACTTCAACACCAACAAAATTAATTTCCATTTCCAAAATCCATTTCATTCATTCATTCATATATATTCATGCTTACTTCCTGTGAGTGCTGTGTCAGGCTGGAAGCTGTCCCAGCATGCATGTGTTGGAAGGTAGGGAAACGCCCTGGACAGGTCGCCAGTCTATCACAGGGCTAACACACAGACAAGCACACTTATACCTGTGGGTAGAGTAATCAGTTCCCCTGACCTGCATGTCTTTCGACTGTAGGAGGAACCCCACACAAACACAGAGAGAACATGGTACCTCACATAATAAAGAACCAGACAGAGATCCAAATCCAAGACTGTCTTTATAATAAAACTGGGAAATAAAATCAGATTATCTCTGGAATAAACTGGTGTGACCAGTGAGGGCTGATCACAGAAGAACAAGAAAGTCTGGATTTGAAGATTCCTTCAAAGGGAATAGAAAAAGAGGAGGGTCAACAGAGATGAACCTTGGAGCATTTTTAGATGTTTATGCTCAAGCAACTGGATATGTAGACTCATAAATGTTTATGATTTTTTTCCCTGTCCACTTGATGTATATTTTTAATCATGATAAATGTGACAACTGATTTGACAGAAGAAGTAAGCACTGTACAACACCTCGTAGGTCAAGCCCGGTCATTGATTTTTATTTAGAATATCCATACACTTATGGTGTTCACAAGGAAAGTTGATGCCAGCCAACATGTCAGGGGAGTTTTCAGCTTGCCAGGAAAAAAGTTAAAGATAAAGTCAAGTGTTATCTGTGCCTGCATTCTTCTACAAAACCATGTGTACATAATGACTTTATTTTGCAGAACATTGACTTCAAGGCAAATAGACTTACTATAAACTTTGCAATGAAAAACTGAACTGAATATTTATTTTCCTTTAAAAAGGAAATTAAATATTCAGTTCATTTGACATTCTGCATTGTTAAATCTTTCCATTTGTAATAGCTACTGCTCAGACTAAATAGGGAGAACAGAAAAATGTGAACCAAAATCCTGGAGTCCTGGAGAAAAACAGTCCTCTAATGTCTCTGTGTTTGTCCTCAACACAGGGCAGCTGGCTATGGGTCTCTGCAAGTGTCCCAAGAGGAAGGTGACCAATTTGTTCTGTTTTGAACATCGTGTCAATGTGTGTGAGCATTGCCTTGTCTCCAACCATAACAAGGTTAGTGGATGTGCATGTGACTGCTTAAAACAAGTGCCATGTTGTGTTGTGATCACACTGAAGTGACGTATTTCCCTTTTCCATCCTTTAGTGTATTGTGCAGTCATATTTGCAGTGGCTTCAGGACAGCGATTACAACCCTAACTGCACTCTGTGTAACACTCTGCTGACTGATCAAGACACTGTCCGATTGGTCTGCTACGGTAAGATTAACAGCTCTGGAGCGTGAAGCGCATTGGGAATCCATGCTCCCTTTTATCAAACAAATTCTTACTTGTTTAGGAGTTTGTAATATTGATGTCTGTGTCTGAGCATCTTACCCCCAATGCTGTAAACTAAAGCTCTTTCTCTCCCCTCCTCTAACTCCCTGTCCTCCACAGATGTGTTCCACTGGTCCTGTCTTAATAGCCTGGCAGCCCGTTTGCCGCTCCACACGGCTCCGGCAGGCTACCAGTGTCCCAGCTGTCAGGGCCCAGTGTTTCCCCCATCGAACCTGGCCAGCCCAGTGGCCGACGTGCTGAAGGAGCAGCTGTCATGTGTCAACTGGGCCAGAGCTGGTTTAGGGCTGCCACTGGTAAGTGTTTATTATTGTTGCTAAATCCATTGTTTGGTAACTTCATCAATGACTAGACAGTTTTCACACAAGTCTTGAAAACATATCAAATCAAGTCATGGGATTATAGTTTATATAGTAACAGCTGAACTGAAGTAAAACAGCCTAATCTGCACATTTTCTACCCTGAAACCCCTGAACTCTCCTTGAACCCCATATTAGTTGCAAATATGAAAGATGGTTTTAGAAGTGGTTTAGAAATTTCAACCATAATATAAAGGACACAGGAGGGAAGTCTAACTTTTTCAGAAACCCCCTTTCTCCCATTTTTCAAATAAGAGACTTCAATCTTGCCTCCATAAATAATACAGAGATCAGCTATGTGCTCTACTTTGTTATTCCTACTCCGTTCACTCCCTTTACAAACGATCTTGTCTCTTTGTGCCTGATGGTTTCAGTGTTATTTGAATAATGCTGTTGTTTGAATATAACTGGACTATATACATTTATAGTCCAGTTACTCTATTCAGCATTCACAGGTATAATAAGGCATAAATCAGATATTGTGCTGTGACTGTATTTGGGTCACTTTTGACCAGGGATGCACCAATCCAATACCATATATCTGAAATCAGCCGACACTGACCAAAAATGCTGGATCGGGTATTGGTGACGCTAAACTATAACCATCCAGTCTGATCTGGAAGTGTAATTAGCAACAGGATAGCCTACAATAACAGTGGAGTTGGCTTGTCACCGTGTCTGCTGTCTGGAATTATTTCACTGCTCAAACAGAAGCCAGTGCCAGCGATCACACTGGGAAGTGGTGCAAGCAGCAGCAGCAGCATAATTTTCATTGTTTTCTGTGGCTTCAGAGCCGTGTGGCTGACGCTCGTCAGTGTCACTTCAGCGTGACCAGTGTAACCAATCAGAATTGTCAAAATCTAATAAGGCGGGACTTAGAACATTTCAGCAACGTCTAGAGAGGCAGTTCAGTCCAAGCTGACGAGCCGCTTGTTAACCTGGAAACCAGACTGAGCGCCTGTTGAAACTGTCTGTCCTAACAGACATAGTAAAGTGCTGCGTGCAGGCTATGCAAGGCTGGTGTTTAACAGCGTGGCAGCAGCACTTCAAATTTCAATATCACAAGACCTTTAGTGACAGAGTTTAAAAGTTTTAATTAAAGCAAAACTTTTCTTTGAAAAACTGCTTTAAAATTGTTAATACTTAACAGTTGAAAAGCATAACTTAGTCATAGTTTTTCTTCTTCCTGTGTAAAGCTGTGGAGTTTGGTCTTTGTTTCCAGCACAAATATATTGCATTCTCTTTTATTTTACTCTTTTTTTCCGATGGATAATGATAATCACAAACATAAGGTTTCCATATGAAGGGATTGTGTTCTGCTTTGCAGTTGTATAAACTCGGGAGTGAAAAATGGTATCGGTGCATCCCTGCTTTTACTGAAGTGGTGTCAAATGTTTTGTAATACAACAAATGTACACTACATTACTATGTAGTGCACCATATGCAGTTACATTCCATGAACACAACTTCACATTAGAGTATGTTTGTGTGTATTGTTGCATTAACATAAATACACCCCGACTACTTTGGGTGAGCAGTTTCACAACATTGGCAATTATTTCAAAAACCCTCCTCTGGTTTAGCCTCCCCAACATGCCTTGTACCTTACGTATGTTTTCATTTGTCCCCTGAGTTGTCTGCGGTGCTGAGAGTCAAATGAAAACAAACTATACCAAAGGAATATCCTAAGATATTTGTGAATCATGATCTCTGACTGACAGATTGAAGAGCCTGTTGAAGTCCTGGAGGAGACCACAGCAAATGATGTCACTGATTATACTGATTGGTCAACATTTGATGGTGAGTCAGTTATTTATATTAAAAGTCACTGTTATGTTTGTCATAGTCAGACATACAGTGAACACCTCTCTCCTGTCTCCTCTCTCCAGCACGAGAACAAAGTGAAATCTACCCCAGCCAATCTTACACCTCCAACCTCAGCCCACCCCCGACTTCTGGTGCACTTCCAGCGCAGGAAGATCTCGGAGGTCCTCGCAGAAATGGGGACCCGACTGTGCAGGAACACTCTGTGGTCAATTTTACTACTGCCACCACCTGTGACACGATCACAATACACGCAGGTACAGCAACAAGAGTGCTCTTTAAAACTGCTCTCATTGGCTGCATCTGAGCTACAGTATAACTTTCCCTCAAGTAGCTTTTCACATCTGAGATTGCATTTCTTTTTCTTTTTTTTTTCTTTTTTTTCTTGAACAAGGAATTGTCAAGTCTCTTAAATTAATTTTGCTATTCCCTGAAGCTTTGGAGTCATTTTCTTCAAAATTGTTCATCATAAAATTGGCAAAAATATGCACATTTTAATACAAATTTTAGACCCAGGATGGAGTCCCAGAGAGTTAAAGGGTGAAAACCCATTATAAGTATTTTTTTCTCATTTGTTCCTTGGTGTCGTGTGACATGTAGAAAGTCACAGCTAAGTAACAAATCACCTTCAATCAAATTTTCACTCACCTCAACCCCCCTGCCAATTTCTGAAATACCAGTTTATAAAATGAAGAAATTTTATGTGAATATCAATATCTTTGTTATTATTTTCCCAGCATCATCTCCAAGAAAGATCTACGACACGCGGGACATCGCTCACAGCTCTGTCACACAGATCGACTTCGATGACGACAAATACCGACGACGACCAGCCTTGAGCTGGTTTGCTCAGATTCTCAAGTTAGTATTTGTCATGGAATTGGAGCTCTTTTTTTGTATTTGTCAGCAAAGTTAAATCAATATATGAATACCACAATATAAAGTGCTCTGATTTAGTTTTCTTTTTCTTCCCCACAGAAACCGCACAGGTAAAAAGAGGGCCTCTCTGTCCTGGAAGCAGCGGGTCTTCATGCTGCTTCTGGTTGGTGTTCTGGGATTCTTCACGCTGATAATCATTATGGCGAAACTTGGACGTGCCTCGGCTGGCTCTGACCCCAACTTAGATCCTCTTCTGAACCCCAACATCCGTGTGGGGAAAAACTGATAAAAAGCCACCCTTTTGTTTTATTTTTTTTTCTGAAGTGTTACAGGCCTGAGTAGAGTCAGCTGAAATGGGACTTTCCATAACACAGTGGGGCCAACAGAGGGAGCTGTTACCCAGCTTGAGTGGAGACGAGAGAGGGATGATGCACCTTTTTAGAATGGAGGCAAACCTTTAATCAGGCGTTAGGTGCCTTTTGTGGGGCACAGAAAAAAATCTCTCACAATATTCAGGTGGTTTCTGATTGGTAGGGGCTTACCTCTGATCCCAAAGCTACCTGCAAACTGGGCACAGTGACCATACAGCAGGGTGCTTATATAGGAGGGATTTCTGCAGTGCTGCTGTGTTGATAACAAGGAGCAGTCTTCATATCTGCAAAATCTGTCTAACCTTTGTCATCGATCTTTCTGTGTTAATTTTTTTATTTATCTGAAGTTCAATAGTGATAAAATCTACATGGTTAATTCACAAAAAATTATTTTACTGGCAAAACTATCAGTAATGTTGACTTGGTTTGCACGGACTGATTCCACGTAGGAGCAACGACCGCTTTCGGTAAACTGCAGTCGTCCTGTGTCGTTTCTTTCTTGTCCCATTCCTGAGGGACAAGGGCACAGAGATGACCGTTTTGGACTGGAATCAAATATCCACCACACACAATTAATACATAACTATTTATGGGTGTTTGCATTACTTCTGAAATTTCAAACTTAAACAGTGTATTGCTTTTAGAGTTGCCATAGAAACTGTATGTAAATTTTCATGATGATTTTTGATTGTCCATTAAATGGGAATACTGCAGAATTTCAGTATTCAAAGTTTTTCAATAACATCTTGAAAAGCTCAGTGTTAACAAGCATTATCTGATGCTGCGTAGAGGCAAAATCCAGAGTAAAGTCTGTTCAGCCACCCAAGCCTATGTGAGACTTCAATGACAATACATTTTATGACAATGGAAAACGTGACTCTTGGTGCACCCAGGAGTAGTGCTCATCTGAGGGTGAAAGCAGGTAAGTCTCACTGTCTCACTGTAGTTACAGGAAACTAAATGTCTGTACATGTCTGTCTTTTATGGGATTCTTATGTGTTCCTTATAATCAAAAAACATTACTTCAGAAAACGTATACCTTCAACAATAGTGCAATTTGTTCCTTATTTCAATAGATGGCAGCTTAATTAAATATTTTGGCACACTACATCAAAAACAGACCAGGATTTAGTAACATCATTTTCTGCTGCAGACAGACTAACATACATCCACTGTTCTGACCAAAGGGGCATTAAGATCTAAGAATCGATCTAAAATTTTTTGACAGGTACCACAGAAACACTGGAAATGTAGGTGGTTAAAATTACTAACAGTGTTACATGATATGAACTTGAAATACTGGAAACAAAAAGAACAAGTTAAAAAGTATTTATGTATTTCATATAATGGCAAACAAAAGGGACGTTCACTAACAAAGCCAGTTTATTATGCTGCATACTAAACTGGCTTTGTTAGTGAATGTACATAATTAATGTGCATAACCCTTTAACCTTCAGACACATGCCAAAATAGTTTTGGACAGATTTATTTGGTTTGGGAGTTAATGTGAATTTTTCCTCCATGTGATGCCATCCAGTGGACACATGCAGTGTTAGAGAAATAATGTAGCTGAAAAGTAAGCATGGGGATAAACCTTATTGTAGGAAATTAAAAGGAAATTGTAGTTTTCAAGTAAGTAGTTGTCCGCACTTATAAGCAAGGTGTTTTAATATTCCAAGTCAAGATAAAACATCTCAAAGAGAATAACACCAAGAGCTTACATAAAACAGAAGTCAGATGTATTGTGGGTGAAGTGCCTCTAGCTAACTGATGCAATGTCAGCCCATCAGGGGCTTTTACTTACATCAGAAATAACTGGTCTTTTGAAACATGATCTTGGTGACAGTTTGTAACTGTAAGCTATAAACAACTATTTTTATAGCTTGTATGTCCTGATTACTTTAACACTGGTCACTCTAAGTCACACTGTACACAATGCCATCTAGTTTAGTCTTAAACTGGGGACAGGAGCACGCTAACCTTGAACAGTCAGCTGAACTAAAACAATCATCTATAATGAATTAAGCTCTTTTTAGCATCATGTTTGCTTATTTGGAATTCCTTAAGATAGAAATCAAATGTGGCCAAATATGTTGTTTGTTGCACATAATTTTACAAATGGTTCAGATGAAATGAGACAAAAAGCAAAGGGAAGTTGGAAATCTTTTCATTTTTGTCTGATTGGTGGCAAATAGCTATTTGTTCAACATTTCATTTCCTGTGGTACACAGATTTCTGATTTAGGTTCTACTTTTGTACAAACTGAAAGACGTTCTCCATTTAAAATAAATTACTCTAGTTCAACCTTTTTCCATCAAAGCTGATAATGGACTTACTGTAGAGCTACACCACGACTGTGCTCTGCAGTTTTTGTGCACACCTCTGCTCCTCTGCATGCTGAGGTCAGAAATCCCTCAGAGATGTCCTGTGAAAGTCAGTGAGCACAGTGTTGGGACAGAAGCCAACATCTGACGTTAGGGGCGTGAAGAGAGGCTGTTTTATGGCCTTGAAGGGTTGTAGCTCCCAGTGAGATGCCACGGTGCTCACTGCACTATAAAAACTCATAGTGCAATTTAGTGAAATCATCTCCTGTTTAATTATTAACTCAGTGTGTATATACATGAGCTTGTCAATTCCAGCTTATCAGCTCTATAACTTTTAATGAGTTCAGGAGGTGTAACTTATGAGCTGGAAGAAGATCTTACCAAGCATTCACTGAACTAATCATATTCAACTTTCTTATTAACATTCTCCCTGGCAGGCACTGCACCTGAATTAATTCTCTAGAAGGTACAGGATAGATATTTGTGTGTGAATGCTCTAAAAACAGAATGACCACAGGAGAGAGCAGAGAAGCTGCAGTGAGGCCACAGAGGCTGTTAAGGTGCTGTGGAAAGCAGAGATGCCATCATCTGAAACACCACACTAACCACTCACTTTCAGGCACCAAGCCATAAAAGCTGGTCCAGAAACAGAGATCACACTCCCTAGAGAACAGGCCAGTGTATGTTATGCAGTGAGCAGGGAAATTACATCAATTATACATTCAAGGTAATGAAGTTAGCACGAGAAAAACAAAACTACTACGGCAGAGTAAAGATAATGGTAAAAACAATAAAGAAAGGTCAATAAGAACTTGTAGACCCCATTATCGCAATAGCACTATAAGAAAAAACATACTTAAATGTATTTATATAAGCCTGCCTATATTTATTTATTACTCATACTCATATATACTCATCAAAAATTGCTTTTTCATCTAAAATCATCCACCCTGTCACTTCCCTGCAAAAATCACAGAGCCCTTGGATGAGTCCCAAATCTATCCATGTTGCATTGTAACACCCAATAGACTTTAAAATAATATCAATATGGCAGCTACCACCTATTCTCTCTTCAATACATACACATACACACAACAAAAGTTTACATTATGAATTGCTGCTTGCATCCCATTGTTCATAAAGTCTGTATGAGGTTTCGAAATATGATTGAAATCTTGAGCCCTGCAGGTCTTTCATAAGAGATTATTTCTAGAATTAAATAACTAGATTTAAAGTTACACCACTTCTTTGCTGCTACTAAAGCTAGATCAATATAATTTGGCTGAACTTCATCTCCTATCAGTGATTTGGTCTAGTCAGCATATGTGAGGGGAAAAAGGAATTACAGTGGCAGAAATTTTAGAAACTGATGCAGTTATGAGATTCTAAAATTGAAATGGAAGGGGAGACGACCACAAGATATGAGAGCATAAACGTACTCCATTCAGGACTGGGCCTGTGACTGTTATGGATGACTTTATGCATCTTAGTTATGTAACTTTGTCACATGCCGTCCCTGGAAATGCCGGTGACATCTTCAAATGGAGATCCTGGTTTTACAAACATCCACAAGTCTGTCACGTGTGTGTGTGTGTGTGTGTGTGTGCGCGCGTGCGTGCGTGCGTGTGTTACCTCTGCTAACTTTCCACTCTCTCTGACGAACAGTTACATCAGCGTGGGGTTGACATTGATTGTCAGTGGATCTGAGCCATATTACATCGATTCAGGGAAAGCTGCTGGGGGCGATGATTATATGTGCAGCGAAATGACAACACAGATGACAGATCCAGCACGTCTGCATCACAACTCTGTGGCTTTCATTACCTTAATGCTTTTCTTCACATTTCACAACTCCCAACAGTCACCATCCAGTGATTTAATATAAAATGACGATGTCTTGTGATGTGTAATTGCCTTTGTCATCCCATTGGAGCTCATTGTGTGTCTCAGTTAAGTTATGTGCACTGTGAGTTATTAGTGTGTCCATTGCACTGACATAATAGGGACATCCTGGTCAATAACACTGTACGCTGCACTGTAGTTAACATGTATGAGCACCAAATTTAGCTTTTGTCTGTACTCATGGCAAGAAACATTAACACAGTGATGAACTGTTGACATTTAGAGTGACTTATTTGTGCTATTAATAGCTTTATTTCATAGTTTCATGGTTCTTAGCTAGACCTTTTCACAGGGATATTTTCACACACATATTTAATAAAACAAGCAATAATTTATTTGATATATCCAACTGACTGATAACTGATAAGTTCAATAATTTTCTAAAATTTCAGGGCAGCTGTCAGTAATTGTTTCTCTTTGCTTTTGAAATTTCCAAAGCTGATGTAAAGATGAGGTAACAGACAAACTATCAGCCAGTCATTCTAATTCATTTTAAGAAGTTTCAGCTAGGCGTATATACTGGGACAGATAAAGTTGAGTCTTCAATAATATTCTTAGTATTGGTCTCTAATCCTGTGTAACCAAATAAAGGTTGTTGTCCATCAATAACACCAGATTTTGATGTCTACTTTTTCAAGGTATATAAAGGTAGTCCACTTGGGTACAATAAATTGAACAGATGACTCTGTGACTGACAAAATGTCCGGTTGCATATTAAAACCTGTTACCTCCCAATATTGTGCCAGTTATACAGAGTCACTTCAGCAGATGGATTCCCTTGCCAGTTTTTCTTTGGTGTAATCCTGCTATTGCTTTTAATGTCCACACAGCTGAAAGGACTCTGGCATAAGTAGAGAAATGGCTGTTGGAAGTGTTTTGTTATTCTTTCATTTATTTATTTATTTGTTTATTTATTAGATGGTACAGTAGCTTGGATCCTAGACATTATCTCATCTGTTATGATTATTCTGTATTCTCTGCTGTAACAAAGAATTATGGGGCATTTTCAAATAAAAATGTCACTAAGATTCAGTTAGATTCCCTGATAAGCCCAAATGCAAAGTCTTGTAGAGAGAATGAAGATGTGCAATTAAATATGTAGTCAGAATTAATGGTTGCAAGTTCATATTAATCCCTATAAAATCATATTAATCATAATATTTTTAAATCACAAAATAAATTGTGTTCCCACAGTAAATAAAGAGGCTGCTGCTGTGAGAAAAGATTTTAATGAGCTGTTATAGCTGTGTGCAACAGCTGCGCTTCTGCCTATTGAATGACCACACAAGTACTTATTGATGAGTGTGCGTAGGTTTCACACGTGCTCTCCAGTTCAATTAGAAGGTGCATCACGCAGAGAGTCGTTGCATTTCTGGTTCAAAGCATCAATGAACACCGCTCCCTGTCTCACTGCTGTGGCCTCTTTGAGAAAGTAAGTACCAATGTTGACTTTTTGATGTTAAATTATAACTACACAGAAATGTCTGTGTTAAATCCTGTAGACTGAACATTGCTCTTTAGGTACTGGGAGGAAGATAAACTTATCAAACTACAAGAATCAACTCGTAATATACAATAGTTCTGGAACTTTGCATCAGCATTTCGTTTACAGCATTTTGATGTTAATTATTAAAAAGCTAAATTAAATGAGTTTAAACTACTGCTGTATTAAACATTTTTTTCACTTTTGCACTCAGATTTTAATGCAGTTCTGAAATGATATGCTGAAAACCTGATCATTATCATCTTTATTTGTGGTATTTAATGACATTTCCAGTATTTTTCCTAATTTATTGCAATGCTACTATGAATTTAGCTGTGTTTCAATTCTACATTCAGAAGAGTGCTATCACTGGACTGATTCAACATCAATCAATAGACCAGCAACAGATTGAATTTGGTGACAAAGTCATACTAATATTTGTCTAGGGATCACTACTGTGCCAATTGCTGGCGCTGCCTGGTAGGAGCACCACCAGGTGATGGAGAAGTGTTTCAAACCTTTGCAGCCTCACAAGGAAACCAGGAGCCAAAAGGTTTATAAGCCTGACGTACATGACCACCAAGAAAAGGACCACAAACACAGGAAGATGGTTAGCCCAAAATCTCAACACAAGAAACACCACCACCAAAATCACGGCCGTCATCATCACCAATATCAGCATAAGTCGCATCAATCAGATGAAATTAATAACCAAGAGTAAGTCTGGTGTTTTTTTCACTGTAAGTTTCTGTTTTATGCATGTAATCTGTGCTTAATTTTACAAGAAATTGAGATAATTCAATATTCTTTGAAGATCTGTTTTTGCAGGAGAAGATTAAAACAGTCTTTCTTTGTATCAGAGACGTTTGAGAAGGTTGTGATGTGTGAGGTTCTATTAGGACAATCTAGAATATACAGGGATGTCAAATGTCCCTCAGTGCAGTGACATTGTAAGGTTCCATAATGTCACTGCATTGTAAAGTTCTATGATGACACTGTAAGGTTCTGTGATAACATTGTGTGGTTACATAAGGTTCTAGAATGCAGAAATTTTGTATCAGTCCTGCATGTAGTTAGATATTATTTTAAAAAAGCAGTTTTTCAGTATCCAGTGTGTCCTCTAACAGCTCACCTTTATTCCTTTGTAATAGCCCCCACTCAACAGTAGAGGACAGCAGTTCCCACCATCATCACCATGACCATCATCATCAGTGTGGCAGTGACAAGACTGATCGTTCTCACTCTCACCATTACCATCATCAACAAAAGCATCACCATGTTGCAGACAGAATTTGCCACTCTCCTGTTTCGGGGACTTCTTCAAGCTCCTCAGATGGTTCATCTTCATCCTCCTCTTCCTCCTCTTCTTCATCAGCCTCCTCCTCCTCTTATTCTTCCTCCACTTCAACCTCTGCCTCTTCCTCTACACTGTCCTCTGAGAGTGAGTCTTGTGACACATATCCACTTAGGAAGTCACAGCATTCACAGTCCTGCACTGACATCTCCAGGAGACAAAGAGCCTTTGAAGAGGGAGATGACACAGCCCCTTTGATAGATGATGAAGGTCATCTGAACACATTCTCTGCCAAAGAGAAACAAGCAAGAGGCAAGTGCTCTCACAGTGGCCCTGTCAAAGACACCTTGAAAAGCCAGAGAATTACCAAAGGCTTAGGGAACGACGGAAGTTTCCGAAAAGCTAAATCAATGGAAGCCCTCTCCAGGCCTGAAGAAAGAAGAGGGGATGAAAGTGAGGATGAAGAGGAGATAGAAAGGAGAAAAATTGAAGCTAGGAAGAATTTGGTGAAGGAGAAACTGAAGTTTTCTGCCTTCCTTAATGAGATCACCCGGCAGGTGCTCAGCCCATTGAGACTCACCTCTCTTGGGGTAACAGATGTTCATAGACCCTGCAGCCCAGGGCAGGCCTCCGTTAGCTCCCTTAAAACAGACAGCAGAATTGGGAATTATAGGAAGCAGAGGAGTCGGTCTGGCAGTGCAGACTCAGTTAGCTCCAGCAATTGCTCTCATATCAGCATGCACTCCCAACTCAGTAAGCATTCCCACTCTAGTAGGCATTCTCACTCTAAATTTGGCCAATGCACACAGCACCACCACAGTCAACATCATTCTGCAGCAGACCCACCCCATCACATGCATCACAGTCCTAGAAGCTGCAGTGATATTAGAACCAGCCCAGAAACTAGCCATTCCCAAAGACGTCGCTCACGTTCTCTAACTTCTGAGCCTCACTCCCATTCACCCACTTACAAGCACCACCATCACCAAGGAGAGCATCACGGTTCCAAACATCATCATCACCACCGAGACCCCAACAGTTATCACCATCACCATGGACATCACCACAGTTCCACTCGTCATCATGACAATCATCCAACTTGTCATCATGGAGATCACTGCAGCACATCTCATCACCATGGAGACCACCATAGCCCTGCTCATCACCATGGAGATCATCATAGCACAACTCATCGTCATCACCATGGAGACCATGACAGCCCCAGTCATCACCATGGAGATCACAATGACAAAACTCATCACTATCATCACAGAGACCTCCACAGCCCAACTCATCACCATGGAGACCACTCTATTTCAGATTCTCATCATCATCGCCATGGAGACCACTCCATTTCAGATTCTCATCATTATCATCATGGACACCAACACAGCTTAAGACATCGCCAAGGAGACCACCATAGTCCACCTTATCACCATGGAGATCAACACAGTCATCTCCATCACCACAGCAACCACCCAAACAAAACACAGTACTCAGATCATGAGGGTCACTCCACCACACCACATCACCTTGGACGCCACAGCCCAACTAATCATCATGGTGATCACCATAATAAAAATCATCAACATCACCATGGCAATCACCACAGCATGACTCATCACCATCACCATGGAGATGCCCATAGCCCAACGCAACACCATCACCATGGAGACCACAGTAGCCCAGCTCATCAGCATCATCATGGAGATCACCACAGCACAACTCACCACCATCACCATGGAGACCACAGCCACCCACCTCATCAGCATCACCATGGGGACCACCATAGCACAATTCATCACCATCACCATCACCATGAAGACCACCACAGTTCAGTTCATCACCATCTCCATGGAGACCATCACAGCGCAAGTCATCACCAAGGAGATGGCTCTGAATCACATCATAAACCATCACACTCCAAAAACAATGATCTGGAGTCCCTCAATCCTGCTAACTCGGATGTCCAGCACCATCCTGGTCATTCAGACTCCCTCCAGCACCACATCTCCCACCATCACCCACCACCTCACTCGGATTCTGAACACAGTCCTACACACTCAGAATCACATTACGGACATCACTCCTCGCACCAAGTGTCCAACCATCGCCACCACCCCACTCATGAGGAACCCCATCACCATCCCCGACATGGAGAGACGCATCATTTCCATCACCATGATGACCACAGCAACCATTTGAAAGGGCATTCCCCCATCAGTTTGCCCACCAGCAGCCCCTCCAGCCAGGATGAGGAACAGAGAGGATACACTGGCTCATCATTACATAAAGTATGGCATAACACTTAGGGTTGAAGCTATAATCATTAATGATGCGCCCAATTACAGCATGCACACTGTGAAATTATTGATAGGTGATAGTTAATCATGGTTTATGTTCTTGATTAACATGTTATGCAATAATGTTCCACTCATTTATTTTCCTATTGATTTTGGTGTAGTGTGGCAGAACAATAGATTAGTTATCACACAGAAACTCATGAACATCAAACTGACAAGTTTCTATAGGCTATCAATTTCATTTTTGTTGAGGCTTCATCAATACCTATTTCTAAATTTAATTTTTCATGTCACAATAATAAATGTTTTTTGTCTTCCAATACAGGATAATGCACAGGAGCTGGGTAGAATAATGTAAGTTTGATTTGATTCTCTCGATTTTGTTAACCGGTAAAAACAAAAACAGTCGCGAGTTGATGTGCTGGGTTCAGACTGCTTTAGACTCCTTGGATGTGACTATTTCAAAGTGCAGATTGTCAAGTCTAATTTCTAATTTGAGGGGTATTTTCTGATACACTAAATTAACAGTTAAAGACTTACAGCTCTTTTTCGTACATGGTCCCTCCATTTCCGAGTGCTCCCAAAAAGCCAGAACTCTGATATTAAGAACTCGCAATTTCACAGTTGTCTGCAACCCATTAACATCACCAGGATGCTGATATCTTTTGAAAGGTTCAAAAGCCTCTTGATATTTTAGTGTATCTCTAGGAGGAGCATGAAGGACTTCAAATTATTCTGAGGCTGTTGAAAAAGATGGTTGGAGAAAATTAAAAAATAAGGAAAAAAGAGAACAAGTGCTTGATCTGTCAAACCAGAATGGTAAAGTGTTTTAACACTGACAGTTTTAGTGAGTTTTTCTGCTGACTGATTTTCCAAAAGAGCTCGACAGGAAAAGGAGTTGTCATAAGCAAACAACACTAAAACTGTTCATGTCAGTCTTGAAGACTTGTAGCAAGAGCACAGTCATTCAGAATGAGCTTGAAAGCTCAGGTTCTTGTTTACTTTCTATTGTACTACATACAGCCTCGTCTCAAGAGGTGTGCGCAGTCAGTCTGAATCTTTATAAAGTAAAATGAAAATTTATCCTAAAATGTAAATAACGTTAAAATAAAACCGGCACTTTAATATAGGCATCATTTCATTTTGGAATGTTTCGCTACTGTATAAATATGTAAATGGATCGCTCTAGATTTTGTCGCTGTGTATTATTTTTTCGCTGTGTATTATTTTTCTTTTGTATTATTGCCCATTTGTCCTTACAGGATGCTGCAGGAGCAGAATGAGGGTCTGCACCACAGTTTGATAAAGACAGCAGTGAGAATGGAGTGTTTAGGAGACGAATTTATGAGCAGCCAAAAGCTGTTGGAGGCAGAGCTTCAGAGGACTCGTGTGGAGCTCAGCAACCTCATGGAAAGGTTTAAAAGGTAAAGAAACCATATATTTAACCTCATTTGACTTATTTGCTCAGGTCCAATCGTTTCAGACGGACAGGCACATGCAAAACAACTATTGCCCCAGTTAATGACCTGATTTGACTTTCTTGACCAGTCAGTATGGACCAATCTTGGCAGCTTTAGAACAGACAGTGTCACTGAGGATCCTCTAGTATCAGTGTAAACAAGCCTCAGTCATCTGGCCCAGATCTGCTGCCCTCAATAACAACTGTGCTTTGTAAACTACTGTGGTATTCAGATGACCTCCATTCATCTGAAATGCTGTAGTTGGTGATTTTTACAGGCTTTATTGAGGATCCCTGCAATTCAGAGTAATTTAGTGTCTGCACCTCATTGTTGCCTATTTAACTATTGTGCACCTCTCAAACACCATAACAATAAATTTTGTTGTGTGCTGTGAACTGATCTCTGTTTTCATTATCCCATAAGACTACCATGGTTCTCTCCCTTTATACAATCATTAAGTAGCATTTAAGTGGTTATAGACGATGATCTGGATAGTACTTTACCTTATATAATGTGGGATGTTGCTATTCTGGATTGTATAGTTAAAGTAAGTATGTTCTCTCTGTCTCTCTCCTTCTCTCTCTCTAGACTACATGATAACTATTCCTCCACACAACAGAGCAATAATCTTCTAGAGCAAAAGCTTCATTCAGTGGTGAGATCCATACTATTGCTGCCTGTCTTGTCCATAAGCCAAGAAATAGCCAGTAACATGTAGCTGCATTATGAGAAACACATATATAGGTAGATAAATAGATAGCATTTTTTGAGATTTTTAGAGATCTGAATGCATTTCTTTGCCAATAATTGTGATAATTTTGTTTTCTGTGCTCAATCAGGCTCAAAATATGGAAGAAGAGCGCGAGAGTTTGAACCAACGCATTTCAGCACTAACAGAGCAGCTCGCCAAGGCAAAATTTGCCACGAGCATGGAACCTCTTAATGTAAGAATTCATATACATCAGATTAAAAAGTCTAGGCCACAATAAATGATGACCAAAATACAGAGACTAAGAAATACAAATTAAATGTTGAATGAGTGCAATATGGCCTTACGCTGTTCATTTAGTTTGTTTTGTTTCTCCCCACATTTTAGACTTATATTAATGCCAGTTATATTCAATAACCTAATAGAATGTTGTTATTTTAAAGCATAATTTTTGTGTATTGTTTTTTAATTTTGGAGCATTTTATTAATAAACTGATCCACTTCCACATTTACCTCTACTTAGGTAACTTCAGTGCTGCACCAAACTGTTGACCACCACTACCAGTCAGATGATGCAATCAATCAATTTGTTCTCCCCATCGCTCCGCCCCCGCCTCAGTTCATGGACGGTCTGAACTATGGAAAGGTCAAATCAGCTGGTCAGGAGCAATGTCTGGGGTCTGTCCCAGAGGAGGAGGAATCTGACTGGTCAGAGGTGGGGGACGAAACCCCACGATTTATACTGACAGGCTCTAACAGAGCTCATACAAAGACTGTTACATTTGCCACATGGAGACACGGGGAGAGAGAAGGGGACATAGACAGTGAGTCAGGAGGTGAGGAAGTTGTCAGGCGAAACCCACCGCTGCAGATACCTCACCTCCAGTTCACCGTGCACAGTGAGATTTTACCAGTCCCTCTGACTAATACTTTCCCTGCCGGCTTCAAAAACCTATCCGACAGCATAATAGGTGAGGGCGGTTACAGGGCCACCACAAGTCAGAAACTTAGCTCTCCCATCCTCATCCGGTCAGCTAGCCTGGAGGAAATGCCTCTGGCTCATCACCACATGCAGGAGGAGCTAAGAGGCACAGAGGCCATGATGGACCTCCACCATCCAGAGGACGACGCCACCGAGGACTCAGATAATGAAATCATTCGTCACTGGAGGGCAGGCAACGACAGCAACGCAGCGATGGGGAGACCTCCGGAAAACAAATCGTCAGAGCCAGGTCGCAGCCTGGCCGGCCTGCAGTCAGCCCAGAGGATGCTCAACCACTTCATATGTGAGCTGCAGCCCAGTGAGGGAAATGGTCAGGACAGGGTTGGGGTGCAAGGCTGGACAGGAGGGCTTCCAGATGAGGTATTGAAAGGGGAGCGAACAGAGCTGTGACAGTAAAATGTGGGCACAGTTCACTTTCACACACACACACACACACACACACACACACACACACACACACACACACACACCAGCATGCGCACATACACACGCTCTCATCTATTTCGGTGAAATGGAGAGAGCAAGA
>OMKZ01015498.1:0-16887 GCA_900302535.1 Neoniphon sammara | reverse complement strand
CTGTGTGTGTGTGTGTGTGTGTGTGTGTGTGTGTGTGTGTGTGTGTGTGTGTGTGTGTGTGTGTGTGTGTGTGCTCAGAATGGCCAAAAACATCCGGACAGTGAAGCCCCCGCATTGCTTGATTGATCTACAAATTTGCCATTCAAAGTAGCTACATCTTTTATTCTGCAGGCTGAGCACCTACATGCCTGCAGCATCTTGAACAAGCCTGATAATGTAATAGCTTATATAGCTGTTCTACAAACAGGCTTTGTAGGCAGTGCATGAAATTTGATTAAAGTGCTACAAAATAGTGGGATATTTAATTTATGTATGCAACCGTTAGAATAATTACTTGGTAAGCTGATAAAATCGTGAGTATTTGCTTTTTTGAAAATCAGTGAGATCTAATGGATCACAGAGAATTACTTTTTCTAAACCCTTTAAATAGTCACTTAGTCTTGGGAATTGAGTAGCCTCACTTGGATATAGACCAGCTTCTGTGTCACACTGGCAAAGTACACAAGAAGCAGAGCAGAGGAGCGTGCACATCTGACTGCACCATCTTTGCTTTTCCCTGATTTCTCTCAGAATTGCAGCTGAAGCCGAGGCATCAGCCGTACAAACTGTGTCGGCAGTGGCAGGACCTGCTGTATCGCTTCACTGAGGCCTCAGAAGACGACATATCACAGGGTGAGAGACTGCTCTGGCTGTGTCAGTGTCAGTGTATGTGTAGCCGGGCCTCTTTTCTTTTTCTGTAGCCGTTCCTGCCGGCTTTGTAACTTACCCATGATTTGTCTGTGCTTGGTAGTCAGCTTTATGCAGAAATCATCCTTACAAATAACCAGGGCAGGTTGTTATCAACTTTTTCAGAATTACTAGTAGGAACTGCACATAATGTATGACTGTGACCAAAGTTTTCATTGTTTCAGAGAAGAGCTGAAACAGTTGATTAATCAATTAGTTGACTGACAGAATGTTGAACTTAAAATAACAACCCAAGATGTTTTCATATAAATTGTGTTTGGCTGCTCCCTGTCTCTGATTGATAAAACAAATAGGCAATTCAACCAATGCCCAGTACATGAAAGCTTTACTTTTGCTGTTCTAAACACTTATGAGTGGGTACTTGCTTTCCTGGAAGTGATCCATTTTACATTTACAGAAGTAGCAACAGAGGTTTGTTTGGAATAAATAGCACAGGAACTGAGTATTTGGCATGAGCAACAGTAGCCACAAACAAAGAAAAAGAGCCTTACCTACCTAAACTCAAAGGAATATTCTAGGAAAAAGACACAAATTAATAACTCAGGAAAGCATGTTACAGCTGCTGACAGTATAGCCTGATGTTATTGGCTCAGTTTTTGCTTGCAGCTGTTAACTGTAATAGATAGATAGATTAATTATAAAAATAACAACACATAAAAAAAGTAAATTAATGCATATAATTTAATGATGGAAGTGGATGACAAGTGGATGACTCTGCTTGGCCCTCAATGCTTTACTCGTGCCACAATAATGTCATGTTTTTGAGTTGAAATATCTTCCTTTCGGGGCTTTTCCAAGCAAATATGGATAGATGTGATTGTGATTCATTTGATTAATTAATCAGCATAGCTTGTAATTAATCAGATTAAAAAAAAATTATTGATTAAGCCCTAGTAGTAATTTAACTGAACAGCCCTCACATTGTTTTGTGTTTTGATATATTTGGAGTTGTAGACATTACCTAACAGTTATAGCTTTAAAGCAGTAAATCATGGGATTAGTATACGTTCGTGCGGGGAGAGATTTGTGTCTCTGCCCTCTCAGCCCTGCAGGGCGTTGAGCAGGAACACAGTGGACTGGAGTTTGAGTGACAGACAGTCCAGTGTGCCTCTCACCGTCTCTTCACATCACTGTTTGTCACTCCAGCCTCACTCTGCTCTGTTTGCTTGCTCTGTGCTCAGCTCCACTCAGGTTTGGATTAACTACGCAGGTCGCAGTAAAGCTGTTTTCTCTGGACTGCGAAAATTCCAAGTTTTAACATCTGTTTAGCTGAACAGCAAATCCAGCTATTATTTTTCTGAAATAAAAAGCATTAAATATTAAACCATCACAAGTCCTGAGCTGCATATCTACCACCATGCTTTTTTTTTTTTACTGCTCCAATGTGCTCATTGTCCTTTTTTCCCCCTCCAAAGATGAACCATGTCTCCAATACAGGCGGAATGTGTTTTATCCCAAGTCTAAAGAGCTACAGGTACCATTATTCCTGATTCACTGTGATTTTGTAAAATGGTCTCATATTCTGGGAAATAGATCATGGATTGCATATTGAAGCTGCAGCTCCACCTCTGGCAGTGCTTTCACCCCACAACTCTGATTGATTATATTTACATTTAAATGCATTCAAGACATTTTTGCTCTAAAGTACATTGACTGAGATCTGACTGATCGCAGTGATTGAGCATTTGACAGGTAAAGCAAGTTTTAGAATATTCAGAAAATAAGCACACACACACACACACACACAAGAATTCATCTTATTATTGTTTAACACTGGATCAAAATGGACTAATATTTCGAGTTGCAGGGGGATTTTGAAAATTATGAAGAAAATTATCCACCAGTGAGTCTTGTACCTAAAAAAAAAAAATTGGCTTGCTCAAAAATACAGATTGGGGCTTTAATGAAAATGTTTGGCTAATGCCTGCAGAAGCCAAACAAACATCAAAGAGTGTATTGTTCATAGCTTTGCATTGTAATAAGCTATCTTTGCCACTTCACTGGCCTCATGCATTCTGTTGGTACATGAGTATTTTCTTGTTTTACATTATTTGATGGAAGCAGATTTTCTACTACAAGCTCTGAACAAATTTTGCTGCTGTATGGGTGTGCTTTGTCATCCTCTCACCACTGAGCAGATAGATGATGAAGGAGTGCTGAGGCTCCTGTATGAGGAGGCCAGGAGCAACATCCTCACAGGTCGCTACCCCTGTGACCCCGAGCACTGGACGGGGCTCGGAGCGCTGTCTCTCGCCCTCGATGAGGGAACTGGCCTGGACAGCCAAAAAGTGACTTCTACTATCAGGTAAATTAAAAAACCTGGTTTATAAGTCTTGTTTGACCAAAGTTTGGATTCTGGTTTCTGTTGCTTGTTATTTTTGATTCATTTATGTGGCAAGATTAAAATTTTATGTATGCAGTGTTGTAAATAAATTAGTCTCTTTGAAGACATTGCTGTCATTGGCTTGAATTGGCCTACTGAGTGACACTTTCAAAAGTCATGTTTATTTTATTTTTTGGATTGTATTTATTGTTTGAAGTGCTTGTGAAAATAATTTATCATCAGCTGAAAAAATTGTTACCAATCTTTAAGCACTTAGGTTAGTAAGCAACTTTTAAATCATGTTGTCGCTTGTGTTGTTGTTGAGTGGGTGACAAGCTGATGAAAGAAGCATAAATGTAATCAATGACTTCTTCCACATAACTCCCATAACTCTGCATTCTTGTCGCTCAGTGAAATTGTAACTCCTCAGTGCTCAGGTCCCAAATTAATGTTCAGAATATAACTTTTTCACTTATCTCAGCTCGTCACTTGAACAGATGGTGCAGCTGTGTGTAGCCTGTAGGCCTGCTGCAACCAGCTGCGACCCTGGAAGATCAAAGGACTTATAGAAAACTTAAGCATGAACTAGCATACACATTTAAAAAATATTTAATAGTAAAAAGGGCATAAAATGATTGCATTTACTCTAACCTAAAACCTGCAACAACAAACAAAAATAGACTAGGTGTGCCTAGATCATGCAGTAGTTACACCTCTAAAGTCAGCCCTGAAACTGAAACACTGAAGGATGAACATGTTCAGAAGGAAAGTGAAGTTATATAAGTACGAGCGGTCAGATGCAGATCCAATTTTGTCTTTTCCATAACTTAAAAAACAAATTCTATGTTATGTCTAAGACTCAAAAGCCTCTACAGGCACAATATAAAAGGATGAATGTCTGACTAAAATGCAGTTAATGCAAATGTAGACTCATGTAACATAGACTCATTTGAACTGGAACTGGACAAGTTGCTGTTTGATTTTTAATTTATAATACACTTTGAAGTTAGCACTATTTACCAGAAAGATAAATAACATTTTCCTCTCCAGAAAACATTTTTGACATACAGTCCTGCTTAATATTCTATCCTTTGGCTGCGATAACAGTTTAAATATTAGACACTTCAAAGTCTGTGCTGTGTTAAAGCGGAGACTAAAGCTGCCTTCCACAAGTCTAAAAATCACTCCTTGTCTCCTTTGTTTTCCTCTGTGACCCAGAAATCAGTCGCCATGTTGTCAGCTGTCCCATTAAAAGAGGACACGTGAGCAGGCACTCAAGTGTTTTCTCTCCAGGAAGTGCATTTCATGATGTTTGACACAACCCCGATATAGCCCAATCAAACTCTGTGCTGCTCAGCTATGAGATAATTGGACCACTGAAGAGGAGAAAAACACATCCATTATAATGATTATCTTCTGATGAAAACTATGAACCTTCAACATACAATTACTGAAAATTTGATGACATCTTAGACCAAGAAGCTCTTTTCAGAGGACCTCTAATTAGATGGTCATCATCAGTCAACGTCTTTATGATGCTGAAGGACAGAAGCTGTTCCAGTCTCAGAAATGTTCAACTGCTTTTCCTTTCCTTCCTTCCTCCTCCCGCCCATTTTATTTCTTGGTAGAATATGAGTGGTAGTGCTTGAGGAGAAGAAGGAAGCTGTAGTGACGGGTTTTGGGACGCACCCTGTATGTTAGAGAAAATAGATGAGTCAAGTGAGAACCGCTCTCTTAGCAGACTGTGTGAATGTACATAGGCTCTGATTAAGTTTTTCCAGAGCACCTGGTCTTATAATGGCAAAGATGTATAGGCAAATCAACACAGTGTTTTACTCTATCTCTGAATATGGATAATATCACAAAACAATCAGATGACTGTTGATAGGGAAAAAAAGCATTATTCATATGAAACAGATTTTTCTCCAAACAGCCCAACTCTAAAAATGCCACGTCACACACTGGCAATTGCTTTTGTTCAAAGCTATGAATCAAAGAGACTATTTTAAAAACATGCAAAATCTGACAGGACATGAATGCATATAGTGTTTTAGATAGTATGTTAGGGCTGAGCAATCAAATATCGCTCAAATATCACAATATCTTTGACCAAATACCTCTATCGATATGGCTTTCATAAGATATTTACACACTAGAGATTTCTGATAAACATCAACAGTAATATGAACACAGTATGATAACCAAGAAGATAGAGGCAAATAACAGAACAGCTGCAACAGTCTAATGAGTTCAGAAAATTGCATCCCTTCACTGTAATGTGGCTTTTTAAAACTGGGAAAAGACAATATTTATGAAACGACATTACAATATCCAAAATTCCAAACAATGTCTATTCTCATATTACAATGTTGATATAATATCAAGACATTGCCCAGCCCTAGTGTCGGTTAATCATAAAGACACAGTGGCACAGAAAAAAGGAAGAGTTCAAGTGAAGTAAAACTCAGTAGGCAAATGATAAATTTTACAAATCGAAGAAAAACTGCAAAGATAAAACGCCCTATGTGCAAATCTTAACATGTATCAGATTTGTGGCATCTCATCAACCTAAAATTACATGCTGGACCATATTTTTTTTCATATGGAATCAGTTCTTTTCTGTCATCTGCCTGCCACAGAGAAAAGAAGCTGTCGTCTTTCCTGCCTGCACACGTTGTGATGGGGAGTGGAGGTTTGCTCTCGACCCTGAGGGGGAAGGGGAGTCGTCAGGCAGGGCTGGAGCAGAACCTGTTGGAGGAGTACAGAAAGATCAGCACATCTGCTGGCAGTCCCCCTGAGCTCTCCCAGCTCCTACACCAGTACCTCAAAATGTGCCACGCTCTGCCTTACTACGGGTAGGGATCTGTGCTGTTTGCTAGCTGTGTTTGGCAACTTAAATGACTTCTAAAACTTGAAAACAATCACTTAGATGCTTCAGATATCCCACATATTTCAATTTGTTAACACTGATGAGAATTTAATGAATATAATTGCTTAAACAGGTGTGCTTTCTTCTTTGGGGAGATCGATAAGCCAGTTCAAGGGATCCTCCAAAGGGGAGGACGCAAAGCCGTCAATGTGGGGATCAGCCTGGAGGGGGTTTATGTGATGGATGTCAAAGAGAAGGTGGGTTGACAGCTTTGTAAAACAGTAATACAATACTTTGTTTTTCACTGCAGTGTATTTGTTAATCATCACTCAAAGTGCAGGAAGATAAGACATGGAGAAAGATTTGCAACTCTGAATTCTCTTGGTGAACATATTTTCTTACAGCATGTGCTTCTTGGCCTGCGCTTCAACGAGCTGTCCTGGGACCACAGCTACCCTGAGGAGGAGGGCGACTCTCATATTCTCTGGCTAGAGTTTGATGGAGAGGAAGCTGGCACTCCTGTCAACAAGCTGCTGAAGATCTACTCAAAACAAGTAAGGAAACCTGCTGTGAAATACAGGGAGGAAAAATCAGGAATAGGTTGATATCAAGCTGTGCAACACCAAAAATTCTATTTAAAGGAAAGGAAAGGTTCACTGTGTGTCAGTGCCTTCTTCAGTGGAGAGCATCTGTGCAACAGTCTCTAGAAAAGGCATTTCACACTTCACCAGTGTTTTCCAGCTGCTCTGTGTGCTTCAAGTAGAAAATATTTTAAGTTTCAGGAAAAGCACAACCGTTGTCAGTGTTGCTTGTTGACTCTGAGCCAGTTACAGCTCAGGTTGTGTGGGCCGTCCACCCACATCCATATCCTCCTTGGTTTTTGGATTGACTTCTGTCAGTGAGAACAAAACCCTATAAGAACGTGTTATAACCCTTTTGAAAAACATGTTTACATAAATTAAACTTACAATACATTTTAAAAACTTGCAAAATGGAATAGTTTAAATTGTGACAGCTTTTGTGTGTGTGAGAATTACGCAGTATGTGATATAGTGAAGTATGGATGGATGGATGCAAAGAAAAGGAACGGCTGGCAGAGGATTTTGACGACAGTAGTGAGTTATCTGATCATTATGGAGAAGATTGTCTCAGCCACCAGATGGTGAAGAGATGTTACATAATGGTAGCAGCAGCAGTTTTAATCACACCAGGCTCTAATCCAAGACTGGCGACCCGGCCGCTGTGCCCAGGCGCAGAGGAATCACAGCCAGTCCTGTTGCTGTAAAAAACATTAGACGACTACATGCCTGTGGGTCATTAATGGGTCGTCATTATGCAGCTCAGCAAATGAAACTAATTAAATACTCGGAATATTAATTAAATTTTGCCCATTTGTTTTGCCTAGCAATAGCCTAATGGGTCTGGCCTTCAAACTGTTAGACGTCTTTAATTTTTTATGTCCACCAGGCAGAGCTTATGAGCGGCCTCATTGAGTTCTGTGTGGAGCTGAAGTCTGCGTCCGAGGGGGGAGCTGCGTCTGACACGGACGGCGAGGTCAGTGCCTCTCAGCAGCCTGCCGGACAGGATGGCAGCAGCGAGAGAGGACGTGGAGGACAGCGCGGGAAACTGCGCAGGCAAAGCAGTGTTGTGTGCAGTCGGGTCCATTCACTGAACACCATCAGCTACGTGGACAACGGTGAGCGGGGAAAGAGAGAGACTGAGTTTCACTTTGCTAGACCCTCAGACATTTAAAGTAGTTCCACCTTACTTATCAATATTTAAGGGAGTGAGTTGCTGTTTAAGATCTGTCTGTCTGTCTGTCTATCTATCTATTTTCCAACCAGGGTAGTCACATTTAGAATAAATCTCTTTTCAAAATAAGACCTGGTCAAGAAAGGCAGCACACACATCAGAAACAATTCAATTTTGATCTTGAAATATGTTCAAATTTCAGTCAAACAGCTCTTATCCAGTCTGATGTTCTCTACCAGGAAAATCTTACAGTTATTACTTCAGTGGATTATTCTCCAGTCACTGTGTTTTCAAATCGTAATAGGTGATGCTAATCTGGATGACAAGTTATATTGTGAGAGATAATAGGTGCTATTTTAATAACTTTTTTTTCACCTCTTGTTGTCTTTCAGGGAAAGAAATTAAACGTTTGAAGCCCAAAAGAGCTGCTTCCTTCTTTAGCCGACAGGCGTCGGCCCCCGCGTACTCTGCTGTGCAGGTGGTGGACAGTTTAGAGCAGGGCTAACCTCGTGGATCAACTCTGCTTCGTGCTCCTCAAAGACCAAACCTGAACATTTTACTTTGAGATTTAAGGAAAAGACTTGATATGGATTTGAGAGTTTAACTCATAAAATATGAAAATGCAATGGACCAAGAGAGGGATCTATGTGCAAGTGACAATATTTATCTGTCAAAGTTGTGTATATTAAGAGACTATAGTAATGTGAAAAACAAGATGATCTATTAAGCGATTATGCTTCCAAGGTTAAACTGAAGTGGCTATTGATTATGGCCCTCGATGAACCTGATGGATATGTGGGAAACAGCATTTTAGGAGCACCATGTTGTGGATGAGGCCTTTATCACTGTTCTCCTTCAGGCAAACTTATCATAGAGACTAGAATTCTTCAGATATTAAAGAAATCCTCAGACATCAGTCACAGTGCAGCCAAGAGTCAAAACCAGTTTTGAAATTTTTGTAACAGTTTCGAGCTCTTTAAAGCAGTGTTGAATGCTGTCTTTCTAAAATCCTAAGCCTCGTGTGAGTATAACCACTGCATTGCTATTTTTAGTTAATGCTTAGAATTGAAAGTTAATTCGTTAACAAATGACACTATACAGCCGCAAATAACAGACACTATTAAATATTCTTACTCTTCCCAGATCTGCAAGTGTTGCTACAACAATAACGAAAAGCACTTTCCCAGGGGATGATTTAAAAGCATGTTCACACTATTCTGCTTTTTTCAAATTGCCAGTGCCTTCTGTTCATGGGATGTGACCTGATGTTTGGAGCTGAGTGCAAAGCAAGTTTAGAAAAGATTGGCTCTTTAAAAGAACACACTATCAGCTGTTTTTTGTGAGCTGTGTAATGACAGCAGAGATGAAGCAGGGTTTCATGTATGTTGGAATGGCAGAATGACAGCGGAGATGGCACTGGTAGAGAAGTTAGTCGTTTGTCATTCTTATAAAATGTCAGAATGGCAAGGTTCCCCCTGTCATTGAAATTCTGGGAATGTTATGGATTATTATTTGCCAATTGTGGCAACTGGTTGTCATAGAAACAGTGTGCATGTTGAACAACCTGCTTTTTCAAATTTCTGCAATTTTTTTCTACAAAAATAAAAAATAAAAAAGCAGAATAGTGTGAGCTCCTCCTAAAAAGACCAGAAAACACTTTCAACACTTAATGGTCAATATTATAACAGTAATAAGCTCTTACAGTGTAGCAAATATTGTCAATATGCATTAACAAAATATTTTTAAATCAGGACCAAAAACTAGGAAAAACAAAAGTATGATTAATTGAGCTAATATTAAAACTTGAAAAGCAAAGTCAAACTGAATAGACAACAGTGTTTTCAAACTGACTGAAAACAGCATTGGGAAAAAAATAGAAAAAAATTCCTTTAACATAGTTTAAAGTGACACATTTAATTTGGTCTTGCCTTCAAAATGACTTGTCAGTAGTAGAGACTGTATGCGCTGGCTCCATGCTCTTTTCCTGTTGCTGAATGGTTTGAATTTACTGTCCCAATAGCAGTATACAAGCTAGCATACAAGCCAGAATTAACCTGCCAATAGACCCTTTTCACTACTGAATGGCAGGTACACACAGGTGTTAATAATGACATTAATTAAGGCTCTGTAACAGAGCCTGGGCCCTGCTATTGTTCATGCTGGCTCACCGGAAATGTTCAGTGTAATAGAACCTTAATTAGTGTCATTAGTAACACCTGTGTTTACCTGCCATTCATGTCAAAAAGGTCTGTTCAGCACCATCAGCACCTGTGAGATCATGGACAGCTCTCAATCTCATGACAGACAGCCCTATGCTGGACATTACCTTTACTGTGTGCTCAATCAACCTAAACAAAAGTACGCTTTGTAAAAATGATGAAATGCAGTGTTTATGTAACTTCTGACAGGCTAAAACAAAACAAAGCTTATTTAAGTAGCCTAAAGTGAACATTTGACTTTTATACAACATTACTGCAGCCTACTGAGGAGTCATGAACCACTGTATTTATGCTGCAGTGTATATGTCAAATTTGTAGTTAGACATTTAAATTAGTTTTTTCTCTGCAAATAGTAGCTCAGTTCAAAATTATCATTTAAAAGAAGTGGAGGAGTGCTGACAGAAATGTACTGTACATACAACACAGAACGATTGACCAATGCCTTGTAACTATGCTGTTAATACCTCTGTATACCAAAGCAAGCCTATCTCACATGCTGCAATATAAAACCTTAAACACTCCAGAGATGGATTCACTCTCATATTTTGCCAGTTGGTGTTACTGGCACCTTTTGCAGTGCTGATAACTCTTTCTCTGCAGAAAACAAGGTATAACAGGAAAAAAAACTTTTGTGTCTCTAGCTTTATTGTTCTGATTCTCAGCAATACAAAATAGATATAGCCAAATGAATAAATCACCATGGTAACCCATGGCCATTCTAAACTTAACAAACTATTAACTGCAGATGACACCAATAATGCAGCCAAGACACTTTTTGTTTCGTCTGCCTCCCCTATCTGTGATCACCCTGGTTTTGGCTTGATATGAATCAGTATCTTTTGCCATCAAGACGAAGAATATTAAGACTTTAAAATTTCAGCAAGCATATCTTACACTTCTTGAATCATTATGGAGCTTCAGAGCTTTCAGGGATGTAATTACAGTGGTGATCATGGTATTTTGTTATTCACTTGTCAATAATTAGTTTTGTTAGTTTGTGATTGCCTTCAACTGAACTGCTCTGAATTCAAATTCAAAGGGCAGCAAATCTCAGACTTGATGCTGTAATGCCAATGTTACTGCAAAATTGAAACTGACATATCACTTTGTACTGCAGAATCAGAACAATGACGTCAATAAAAAGCTCCCTCATATTTTGAAGAAAGAACTAGTTATCAGCAAAATTGCAAGGAGCATCAATAACAGTCCAGATGTGTATTTGTTATGGAAACAGTGGTATGCTCCCAGTTTTACATGGCAGGGTCCTCCAGATGCCTCTCAAAACTTCAGCCTGATCTTAGTAGAAGCAGTTCCAATACCTTTTCCTTAAGTGGAATGCGGGCGCTCAGTTCACCTCACTAATATATACAAAACTATACAGCTGCCTTCCACTTGAACTTGGTGTGCTTGTATGAGATGTGATAATGCCAGAGGAATCAAAGTCAACATGTATCTTCTCCGATTCCCTGTGTGTACACAAACTGCAGAATGTTTATACTTCTATGTCATTTGACTTATGTAACTTAACCGATGCAAAAGCAACAGTCTGATTTGTTGTTGCCGAGTTACACTATGCATGTTACCTTGTAGAATAGTCATTCCGACAAACCACACATCATGTGATATATGATACTGCACTATTCATACTAATACACTGTATATATTGTTTTACATCTGCTGATTCTTTATATTGTTTGTTAGCTTAAAAATATTTTTACTTTCACTTTCATATATTTGCCAGTGTTCTTTACCCAAAAATGAAGAAATGGGTCATGTTAAGCATTATTTGCTCAAGCAGTCACTTTACAGTAACATAAAGTGCCTTTTTATTTGTACTACATCTGCCTCTGAGGGACTGTTTTGGTACTTGTAAACCAGGGATGGACAACTTTGGTGGTGCTAGGGTCTGAAAAGAAATCACAAGGTGCTGTTACATGTGTCTCATATTTTCAACTAAATGATGCAATTCACCTCCCCCTAGCAGATAGGAGTACATTGGAAAGGTCTGAACAACTCCCTGGATAACAATACTGGTTAAACTGCTACTGAACAATGTGTAATTTGCTTTCTGTCAGTGCAGTGGACAGTCAACTCTGCTTTCAGCAAAATGCATCTGATGTGGTCTGTTGGCTTGTTACATAAAAAGATGCAAAGCGGTCCTACTTCTCAAAGAACATCTGTTTACAAGTACTGTTAAAACCTCAGATGTCATTTCACATTAATCACAGAGATGACTTTTGAATTTCACAATCCTACAGCTAAATCCTAAAATATTAAATTTCCTACAAAATACTCAAACACCAACAAAGTTGTCACTGAGAGAATGTACTTTGATCTTTGGGAAATTTTTTGGTAATAAGCGCTCTGTAATTCTGTATAAATGCTGACCACTTGTGTAATGAGGTTTGTGTCATCTACCTTAAGTGTAGTTAGCTGCACTGCATTGATGTAAGGTTAGTCTACCAATGTTGGCCTGATGAGGAGGGAAAGTCATCCTCTGGTTCTCTTCAAATATCATTGAGAAAGTTTGATTTGTCCATGTGGAATTTTATGTAAAATTATCCTACAGAGTACATTAAATAAACAGAAGGATTCCATTTCTGCCTGAAAATATCTTCCCTTGATTGTAATCACTTATGGGTTTGCTACATTTTATTTTTACAGTGTTTCCTTGCAACGTTTTTTTCTCCAGTGTGATGCTAATGCTCAGTTTTAAATGTAAAACCTAGTGCCCTGATATTAAATTATCTAACATATTAAAAGTGGGATGTCTCAAAAGTTTCTCTAGCTGATAAATCTTTTTTGCTACATTTTACCTACATAAATTTTAATCAATCAATCTCCGAAACTGGCTGCTATTAATCTACAGGGAGTATTTTTTTAAAGAGCTGACCATTCTTGTTTTTAACAGGTGGTCTATTATTTATTTATTTTATTTTTTTTCCTTAGTATTAAGCTGCCACACAGAAATATGGTTATGCACTGTATTCTGTATTTTCTAAGATACAATTAAAAACGGTGCATATGTTCATATTTTATGACCGATTGTTTTCTTTTAGTTGCAATACTTTATGACAGTATAGACATTAAAAAATGTAGGATATTACAAGTCTTAGTATGGGTATTGATTTAAATATTCATAACTGCGACGGAAGTTGTCTTCATGCTGACGTGTATGACTTTGCCATTGCAATATTTTCAAAGAAAACAACAGCCACAAATGCATATTTAAGTTCATCATATTAATATAATATTTTACATATTAATCTATTAATTCATAATATAATTTATAAATTCAATAATTAGTTCATAGACTATAGGTATCACGGATTTGGACATGCGCAGTAGTTCACTTCCGGACTGCCGATACAGAACTACAGTATTTTCATTATCCCAGAAAACGCCACATTCACAATGCAGCCTGTTGTCAGCACTGTAGACCACACACCCTCTTTGATAAATTAACGCCAGCTACAAACCCGGAAACAGTGTAACCTTCTGACAGCAACCACTATAATCATACCCGGTTACTGATCTTGCAGCCAAAAATGACATTTTCATATTCAGTGTCCTGAAAGAGCCTTTATGAATCAGACCAGGACCGACGTTACTGCGCGGATATCGAACAGTTTGCAGTGACGTCAGCTAGGTAGCTGGAATCTGGTCGGTTGTTGGGTTGTTATCTCCAGCCAGCTGAGCGTTTTGCCACCCAGTCATTCTATTTTCCGTCATTTTTCTTCGTCGATATTGTATTCTCATAGTTAATATCTAGCTAGGGTTCAGAATGGACAGGGAGGTGGACGCCACAGCCCGAGTCCCAGCTGACTCCGGGCCGGAGAGGAAGCGGAGGGTACACGGCATGCTGAAACTGTACTACGGCCTGAATGAGGAGGGAAAGGCCGCGGACCAGCCGGAGTCTCTGGACCCCTGCGATATCAACGGGCCACATTTCGACCCTGAGGTTTATCTCAACAAGGTAAACACGACCTGTTTCATTAGTTTGTAAGACGTTTGCACTCCTTACGGTCGCCAAATTCAAAACATAGTCTAACGTACACTGCTGACCATGTTTTTCTTCACTAAAGCTTCTGCTGTCATCGTAAACGTCAACCTGGCTACTAATAGTCCGTGTAACCTTATGCATCTAACTTCTATGTGTGTGACAAAACCATTGGATACAAAAGATTTGATACAAAGAACACAAAGCAGTTGTATTCATTTCTTTGCACAGAGGCTATTGAGTCACATGACAGTTGTCAGCTGACTCATTGTTGTGTTAATGGTCTGATTGCAAATGTGAATGAGAGCATCTGAGAGTGTTATGAAGCCTTAGTTTTCCAAGATATCAACTATGATGCAGAAGTCAGGTTATAGGGATAACACACTAATAGACTCCTTTAGTGAGCCAAAGAATGTATTGAGAACAGTTTGGTTATGCAGTTATGATTAAGTATGTAGGTTCTAGGAGAGAAAACCAAAAGTTAATTACCAGCAGGTAATGCAGTTTTCATGACTAAGCAATCTGCATGAATTAGCCAATGGCCATTAAAGTAATGGGAAAAATAACATTACACATCAAGTCCCCAGAAAACATAACTAAAGATTGTTTAATCATTAACTAATTAATTTCAAGAAACGTCCTGAAACCTCTTGCTTTGTGGGATAACTGGAATAGTGGAAGGAGAGCAAGTATGTCAATTAACTGGCAGACGTTGGTGATACCGAAGGATTATGGGTGCTGAACTCTTCCGAACATTGTGCCCATGAGGAAAAAAAATATTGAATGAAAAAAGCTGTGTATTTTCTTGAGAAATATGCTATATTGGAGTTGAAAAAGTTAATTCATTATGAAGAATGATGACATTCAATTAAGCAGTCCTTTTGGATTTCAGCGATGAAGTGCTGTTTTTAATGTTAACCTCTGTGGATGTTGGTGTCTTTGCCGACCTGTGACTGCAGCTGAGAAGAGAATGCTCTCTTGGAGAGCTGATGGACCAGGAGAGCTGTATGGTCAAGCAGATCCGCTCCTTGGACAGTGACATGCAGACGTTGGTGTATGAAAACTACAACAAATTCATATCTGCCACAGGTGAGGTGACTGTTGAATTATTGTTAAAATGGCAAGTTTTGTTGAACTGTGCACACCTTGAAAGTTAAATCATGGCTCCATCTTGTTCTAGACACCATAAGAAAAATGAAGAATGATTTCAAAAAGATGGAAGATGAAATGGATTGCCTCTCAGCCAACATGGCTGCCATCACAGAGTTCAGTGCTTGTATCAGTGGCACTCTTCAAGACCAACACACACAGATTACAAAACTCTCAGGTGAGGCCTAAAATTGGCAATTCCGTTCTCAGACTTATTGAGTCAGTTGTGGGACACTTCATAATGTGCAAATGTCTGTTTTTGTCACCTTTCACCCCAGGGGTCCACACTCTTCTCCGGAAGCTGCAGTTTCTGTTTGAGCTGCCTGCTAGACTAAATAAGTGTCTGGAGCTGCAGGCCTACGCTCAGGCAGTGAGCTCCCACCGCCGCGCCCGCTGTGTGCTGCAGCAGTACAGTCACCTGCCCTCCTTCAAGGGAATTCAGGATGACTGTCACGCCATCATGGACAAGCTGGCACAGGAGCTGAGACAGAAGTTCAGGTGGGAATTTGGCAGCTATTTTCAGATCTGAGTGAGGGAACATGAAATGAGACAAGTATAGTTCAGTGTTGGAAAGAAATGTGACTGACAAGAGTGACTGACAAGTTTTTATGATTCATGTTTATTGATTAAATAAACAGCAGAGCTGACGTATCCTCATTTTGTTTACTCAGACTGTTTGCTTTCAGGCTGCTCTAGGGCTCGGTGATATGGATAAAATTAAGCATCATAATATCTTTGACCGAATAAGTCAATATCTATACTGTGATGATATTGTAGGGATGACTGTTGGTGCTTTCACAAGATATTTACACACAAGAGATTTTTGATAAACCGTCATTAGTAATGTGGATATGATGACCAAAAATGAGCATCCTCCAAGTAGTGTTTTGTCTTTGATGGATTTTGTTCTTACAACAACCTTTTTGCACTTTGAATTTCAAAATGTTGAGAGCATCATATAAGCCTCATTATTTCCATTTCATAAATAGCATATTGTAATCCTATACATCAGTATAATGCACAAAAACAAAAGGCACTCTTCCTCAGGCAGCATCAGCACCAAGCTAGAAACATATTGCAACTTAGTAGCTGCCTTACTTTTTTGTCCATTTCTTGCTTTAAAGTGCTTGTTACTTACAGCACTAGTGAGAGCAGATCACAATGTGCTAATTCCCACCTGTTCTATTTCACGTACTCTAACCCACGGGGAACCAATTTTTCTGCTGTCTTTTCCTGTGGACCAACCTTTTTGTGTGTGTCTTCATAGGGATGGTGGGTCAAGCGCCAAAGACCTATCAGAGTGTGTGGAGCTGCTGCTCCAGTTGGATGAACCAGCGGAGGAGCTCTGTGATAAATTCCTGAGCCATGCACGATCTCGACTGGAAATGGATCTCCAGGGCCTGGAGGCAGAGATAAGACCGTACCCATCAGCCTCAGCGGAGAATGATGCCCCCAGCGCTTCTGCCCGCAGACCATCGTCTGCTGCAGTCACCGGATCTCCCACTGATAACTCCCCTAAAACCAGCGCTCTGCCCTCTCCCAGCTCAAAGACTGATATCCTGGAATTCATTGACAGGGGCTGTAATGAATTTGTCAGCAGCTTATGCCTGGTAATTACCTCTTATCAAGAACTATTTATCAACCATGCTCAGACGGGAGAGCTGGCATCCAAAAATATCCCTCAGATGGCGAATGGCAAGCTGCACGCCTTTGTCGATGATTTGGCTGCTCGGTATTTCTCGCTTGTGGAGCGGAGGATACAGGAGGAGAAAGGGGTGGGCGATAACTCCCTCCTGGTCCGGGCCCTCGACCGCTTCCACCGCAGGCT
>OMKZ01015496.1:7720-18359 GCA_900302535.1 Neoniphon sammara | reverse complement strand
TTAGACCATATGCACTTGAATGGATGAGCATATACTGACATAAATGTGCCCCCACACACACAAACACATTAAGCAATGATACTACTTCCCAATGACATTGAAGAGAAGAAATGTGTCTGGGACGCCTTTCCCCTCAATAATCTGATTCCCCTTTTTCATACACTTTACCCTCTTACACATCGATCCTCTAACTAGCTCCACCACCTTTTGTTCTGCCGCTGAAGGAGAGCTTTTATTCCCGCCTGGAGTTTTCTCTCTAAAGCCTGATGGGGATAGACAACCAGGGTGACCTTGACTTCACCCTCGTCCAGACTCGGCGCGCACAATCCGCCAGACAGAGAGCCCCAAATGTAAAACTACAGCTGCACATTTTCAATAAACGCCAGACCATTTTCCTCCAAGTTTGACCTTTCCACTGCAGGGTTTGCCACAGTACAGGGAGAGGAAGACTGGAAATGATAGGTTCCTGGGAGTTTGTAAATATCATACATTCACTGAGGGATATAAAGGACGAGTAAATAATGATGCAATTATTTTTAGTCTCATACCGCACCATGAAAACGCACAACGCTAAACACACAGTCCATCTAACCAAGCAGTCATGTGCATAATATGATTACCAAGGTGTGGCTTTAGCATGCAGCTTAATGGTCAAAAATAATAGTCCTATAATCAGTGAAAAGTACCAATGTCAAGCTGAATCAGCTGCTAGGAAATCGAATTCAGTGGCTGCAGAGTAATCACAATGTTCCACTTAAGGCAGGATGGGACACAAGGCTAAATTTGAGTCCTGTGCTTTGATACAGAAGGGCTATCCTCTTCTTTAGTCCGCATTTCTGCTTCGAGGCTCTTGGTACAAGTGCTCTTAGTGGAATATTCTCTAATTAACGGGCAGTAGTGGCTGCAGCTAAGGCTCTTGTCTTGGCCGCCTAAATTCATGCCCCTGCAGATAACACAAGTGTTGGCCTTCCCCCAACTGCAGGACGTTTTAGAAACACCTGACTCATATTGAGATGATTATGACCATAATCAATCTGATGTATGAGAGCTATTTGTGACTCGATATCATAGGAGGAAGGAATTGCATTTTTAGAGCCATTGACTCCACAGCTAGGAATGCTTTTTATGTTTAGATGCTCTGCTGGCTTTTCAGATGTACTCTTGTTTTCACTCGCAATGGTAAAGATTGGGGTGATTTTGCTCAGTTGATTATAAAACATGGGATTCTCTGCTTTCAATGCCTTATAAAGCATCTATAACTGGACCAAACTGTATTATTATAAAACTGTGTATCATTGATGCAGCTGTAGCTATGTGGGGAACCTGTCGTAGTCGCAGCACACCGTTCTTAGCCTCTCATCCAGCACTGGAGTCAGCAGGTCACATTCTCTTTAATGATAACACTTTAATCCCATTTAATTCTGTAATCGCAGTTAGTAAATGGCCCTTAACAGCCAGGGCTGGTGCCAGGGATTTGAAGTCACTATGTATCCGAGGCTTTACATCAAACTGCAAGAGTTCAGCTATATTTCCATCAGCCCCTCCTCTCAGCCCCGCTCCTCAGCCCGAGGACAATAAGCTGACGTCGGGATCAGGAGCACCTTTCATATCATCAGTGACATTACAGTGGCTTGCTTTCTTTCCTCGCCCCTTCTATCTTTCAGGTAGAACGAATTGAGAGACACTGAGGCAGGGGGAAGCCAGGCAGCGTTATTAGAAGATGGAATCAAAGTAATCAAGCGGCTTTGAATTGCTTGAGAGGATTTTTATTTGGCAGACTATAACCTTTATTATTAGTGATGTAACTTTTGGAAATTGTGTTTATTCTAAGAGGGAGGCTGAGTAAATTTTCATTTTGATTCTTCTTTTTTAGTTTCTAACACCAGATGTATCAGTATTTGCGAGCATGTTATATGAATGTCAGAATGTCAGCTCCTGCTTCATGAAACACTCATATGTGTCTCTTTTTTTTCACTGTGTCATTTTTAACACTGAACAAGGATATTTAATTACTGACACTTGTCTATCTGCTCTTGGCAAACTATCCCTAATTCTCTCCCAGTACTTCTCATCTCCCATGGTCAGGTAATGTTTTCTCTCCCTTTCTGACATAAAATTTCAGATTCTTTAATACACTGAACTATGAATTATCTATAAGTTCTGCTTTCGAGAGCTGAGAGAGGGATATGGAAGATCTCCAACTCTCCATGGGAAGGCAATATGGCCACCCTCCATGCCTCTACAGGCAGCAGAATGTTGTTCTAACAAATCCCCAGATGCACCTCTCAGTTTTTTTCCTTTTCAGTGATTCCTTTTTACTTCTTCTTTTTCTTTTTTTTCTTTTTTTTTTTTCTGCGTGAAAACGCAGCTTTGCGGCTGGCAGAGCACTCACTGCCTGCCTGTCTTTGAACAGCTTGTGTGCCCTGGGCCTGTCCCAGACGCCATTCATTTTTTGCCTGCCTCTCTTTACACTGGAGATGAGCAGGTTGTTGCCTCTGAGCAGACTCCAGCACAGAAATCCCAGGAGGGAAAAGGGCCAGGAAGGAGCATAAAGACGAGTGCCGCACGTAGATATGTGACTATATGTACAATTGCATAGATGAATCAGATTAGGCATCCACACACACATATGGTCTTAGCACACACGCTCACACACAAACACATATATTCAATATTTCATACACAATATTCCTGCTAAAAAATAACATTGTGATATACACAAAGTGGTAGCAAAACAAACACAACTGACTAATACTCAATCATAGTCCTTGTTTCACCGCCCTTCTTAAATGCGACAAACCTATTTTTTTCCTTTCAGTTAAATATAATACCATAAAAATGGATGGTTCAATGAAACAGATTCATTGGATATGATTTCCAGAGCAGAGCTGGCAGAAGCTCCCCTATTTCTGTTGTAAGGGAAGGATTGCCATTGGGTTAATTTATCTGCAGTGCAGTGTATTGATGGAAAAGTCCTATGGGTGATAAATCCTGAGTGGTTGTTACAGCACAAAATGATAATGGCCCGGGTGTAGCATTCTCCCCAGCATATCAAAACAAATTTGTTGGGAATCGCACTCTGCTCTCATACAGGCAAACACAACAGTGCCTGATGCAGCAGTATGCAAATGCTGCCTCTTACTGTATTCCTGGATCATGGACTGTGATAAATGCACCTAATAAAAATGATATTCAACTAAGTGCACTTCATGAATTAAAGACATATAATATTTAACATATAACATATATAATGTTTTTATGTACTGTATATATTATTTCAATAATTGATGAACACTACACCCATTTAAAATAGTTTGTTAACCTTGACACACTATGGTATGGACATTTACTCATATAAAAAAAAAGCGACTGCAGTACAACAGGGCAGTGAACTATTATACCAAAAAAAAAGGCCCAGTCAGACCAAAATGTTAGCACTGAATAAATCAAAAGTGGTGCTAATGAAGAGCAGTGTGTAGGATTCTCTTTGTGTGAAACAATGGTACAAAACTGAATGAAACACTCAGCACTTGCCTATTCAAGATAACTCTACGCTCCATGGACTTCATTGCCTGGTGTAAAGAAATTCTTTCTGCAGTGGGATTACTCAGACTGAAATCATAAAACTAAGCCACTGAGCTGATTCCCATTTCCCCCAACAATCAGCTCGCTGGATCTGTCCTGCCTCATGATCCTCTCTCAATAGGCAGTGACCTTGACGGATTGAAGAGACACGTCGACGTTGCAATACAGAGACACTGGCCTCTGGTCCAATAGCTGACTGAAGGTGCACATTTTAGACAAAACACACCCTCAGATACATGTCTGTCTGTTTAGAATCCACGGTCAATAAAAATACAACAGCAGGAAACACAAAGAAATTAGCATCTATCAACTCAAAGCTTTGTTTCTATAGCAGCGGGAGTACATATGGATGCCAGTGGGTGCCGTTTTTGTTCTGATGGCCCTCGTGGGAGACAGTCTATCCCTGTTTCACCATATAATGGTATGCCCCAATAGGGGGTGGCTGCAGAGTGAAGTCCAGCAGCTTCTCTGAATGCCTATGACTCATCAGAATTGGCAGAGCTGGCCAAATTGTTTTAATTAGCTTCAATAGAGAAAATCCCACGCTGAGGTTGACACTGAAACAAGAAGTAAAATTGCGCTCGCTATGCTTTGAAGGTTAGCGATTGTGAAAGCTTTACTTTCCCCCTTCGGAGCTAAAACAAAGTTTGGAGGGAGAAATGGACAAACGGCGGTGGCTGGAGGTAGAGGGGTGGGCAAAGCTCATCCAGAAGAGATAAAAATGATGCATTAATGGGAATAAAGACAGAGAGAGGAGAACATCAAACAGATTATGGCTCTGCATTCTTATTATTGTTTGCATAAAGAAGGCAATTAAACACACAACCATTAATATGTCTCACATGTGATTTGTAATGAGTATTCTAAGCTTCACTTAAAAGCTGATGCATATTCTTAACAGAAAAGGAAATAGATTTGAGTATAGTCCCTGAATTGTAGAGGGAGGAAAATTGCAGCACAAGAATTAAATTAGACACAGCAAATTAATACTAAAAGCAATTCTGCTTTAAACTATGACTCTGGGATCAAATTAGATTCATAAAAACAAGTGAAACTAACAGTCATTGAGGGGATATTGTGAGGCAGAGAGAAGCCAATATCTAAATGAATGTTAACGAGCAGAATCCAATTCAGGGACTGATTTCCTTCTAAGCAGGCAGCAGCAAGCTGAGGGGTGCATGGTGGTGTGGGGCATGGGAACAGAGGAGATGCATGGCATAATTGCCACTCATCTATTCATGGTAATTGTGTTTCCCCTACTACGAGGACTGGTGGACCTTTCATTTCCTCCTCAGGCAGTGGATGTGATAGGGGGATGGAGGGCTTTGGGGTTGTTAGAACAGGATTAAAAAGGCTACATCATCAGTGGTCTCTCCAAATGGCTGCTCACGCCCAGACCTCTCAACCCCGGGCTCTCAGACAGACTCAACACTCTCCCTAGTTATTCTGCAGGCCTGCCAGCCTCAGATGTAGCCACAAAACAATATAAAACTGATAAGAGCTCTGCAAACATGTAAGACTACACCTGTGCCTCTAATTCAGTTTAACATACCGTTATGTAGGGCTGGGTGATATGGACAAAAACAAATATATCTTTTACCAAATACCTTGATATGAATATTGTGACGATATTGTAGGTATGACTGTTGGTGCTTTCATGAGATATTTATACGCAGGAGATTTTTGATAAACAATCATTAGTATGTGAATGTGAGGACATAATGAGGTAGAGCCAGCTAGAACAGAAAACTGCTTCCCTTTACTGTAATGCAGCCTTTAAAAGTAGAAAAAAACAACATATACAACATCACAAAATTATGATTTTCATAATCTCAGACAACTTCTAGTATAATGTTAAGATATCAATATAATATTGATACATCATCCAGCTCTACTGTTAACCCCTTGGGTTTTCAAAATATCTGCCCTACTAAACTTATATTAGGAAGAACAAATGATATAAATCCAAAATTAGATTCTCATCGACTGCAGAAAAAAATGGCATACTTTTACAAAACCAGCAATCATCCTTGCCTGACAAAATGCTCCCTCAATTTTATCGAAGTACATTCTTTATACTTTTGAGATCCTGCATGAGTAATCTCACATAGTCAGTTTTCTCATCAAAAAAACAAGAAACAAAAAAAAATACATTGGATATCGAGACAATTCTGGACCCAGAAGCAGCCATTTGATTTGCTCTGAGTTTGAGGACATGCCATGGAAACAACACCTCTGTTTTCTTAGTCTGTGTGGACAGAAACAACTTTCCTTCATTAGTGTAGCTATGCTGACATTAAAAAATGGATAGAAACTTCAACTTAAGACTTCCTTCACTTTTCTCAGAAGAATGCTCTCAACAGACTGATGAAGCCTTTACAGTCTTTTAGCTTTAAGTATCTGCTCCATAATGGCTCTATACTTAGATGATCAATGCAAGAAGTCTAGACAATAAAGTTTATATGGTTATTTGGTTATGGTTATGTTATGGTTATATCTGGGCAGTGATGGTCTACATCAGGGGACATCAGCTACATTTGTGCAAGGGCTTCAATTCGTCTAAGCAGACACTGTGGGGCTGGCCTTTCAATAAAAAATAAATAAAAAAACATAAATTTGTTTAGGCTTAATTTCTTACAAAATTAATGTTATTTTTATGAGCCTATATCAGTGTAAACAGACTCATAAAAAACATGGGAAATCCATAATAACTAGATACTTAACTAGAAAATGCTCTGCGACCTCCACAGTTCACTGAGGAGTGACTGGGAAGTTTTGGTTGTTATTAGGCTATGAGTCACTGTTACTGTGCATGTAAAAAAAAAAAAACAAATGTTAAATAAGAGCATGTGAAAAAAATTAAAATAAAACGAAATGTTAAATGAAAGCTATGAGTTTGTCACCATTCTTGCATGAAGATATGGCACAAACCGCATTCCATTCATAAAAGATGATAATTTGTTGCAGCTTCACCTGTCCTCGGCTGCTGCTGTTCAGTGCACAACCAGCGAGGCATGCACAGCTTTGTGAGTGAGGAAGCCTGACTCCTGCATCAGGCTGCGTCACTTACTCGCTAATAATAAACTGACAGATGGATTTATAAGATCTTTAGAACCTGCAGGTCGAATGCAGATATTTAGGGTAGGTAAATCGTTCCTAATAAAATTATTTTCATCTTAATTGTTTTGGGGTTGCTTCAGCAGAGGAAGAAAATAAACGCTAGCTGTCCTAAATAGTGGAACTTTTTTTTCCCCCTCACATTTTCTGAATTCATTAATGTTCTGCAGGCCGGATGGGAAGCTTTGACGGGCCGGATGTGGCCCGCAAGCCGCCAGTTGACGATCACTGGTCAACAGACATTGCCTGATATAAAGTGAGTCTGAGGCTCACCTGTTCCAGTATGGTATTGATCCTGTCCACCTCACAGTCAATCACATAGCGCTTCTCCTGCCTCCTGTCCATCTCCTCAATGATGCGCTTGAACTCTGCTGCATCTGTTGTGCTGCTAACAGACCGAGCAGTCACCTGCCAGTTGTTGGCTACTGCTGCCTCCATGATGGCCTGCAGTATAGAAAAACCTAGAGGGAGGGGGAGAGTGAGCAAGAGAGAGAGAGAGAGCAAGAGAGAGGGAGCGAGAGAGAGAGTTAGACACAAAAGATACTGGAACAGAGTAATATAACAATTATGCAAGAACTGAGTGGCCAATAATTTATTCTAGATAGGTTTTTGCTTGAATTCAAAGGTTAAAGGCCATCTCATTACAATCTGAAAAAACATCCCAAAGTACAAAGGGCTGCTAATATATTGTCTAGAGTCTAGACTTAGTGTGTGGATTTACGTGTGTATGTGTGTGTATGTGTGTGTGTGCGTGCTTGCATGTGTGCGCACGCAAATTTACACTTGCATATTCAGGAGGCAATATCATAATGAAGTGAAAGAAGTGAAAGGACGGGAATCATATCTCCATATTATTAAAAGAGCAGTGGCTGATGTTATTACGCTTGGCATCAATTAAATTATGGCATTTAGCTCAGCCACATGTTAACTTTGACAGTATGCTGAGACACATTCTGGGTCCCATTTCTCCTTGGAGGGTTGTGCCAACTCAGTTAAAGATAAAGACAATGAAAGATTCATCCAGACCAATGGTAGGGAGAGATCATTATGCTAGCAGAAGAATGGAGAAAAAGCCCTTCTAATGATTAATTCACACGTGAAATATTTTCATTTAACAGAGCTCTCAGAAACACTACGGTCAAATGACATACCACAGAATGAATAATGTAGTCCTATTTCTGGAGGGATAGATTGCACATAGCACAAGCTGAAATAAAAAGGCTTAACTCTTCTCCAATGTATGAGAGAGAGAGAGCCAACATGAGGGCTATTAATGAAAATCAAGTATAATACAGGTATTTCATTAAGCCATGGACAATGTAATTGTTTTCAAAATTTATGTGCAATACATGTCTTTTCCATATGTCTGCTCAAGTTTTACAATTTGTCATTTATTCTGTATGCAGTCTAACGGACAAAAGAACATGCAGGAACATCAGAATCTTTAAAATTTGCTCACTGGCACAAAATATTCTGATTTCATGTGATGATTAATCTCACTGCCTTTGAAACATTTGATCATCGGGCATTATGCAAATACTCTGACACAGTCTGAACAGCAATGGGTGAAGAAAAACTCGTCATACATTGTTGACTGTGAGCCAGGCCTCTGTACAACCTTATCTATATGAACCGGCTGCAGACAGCCAACAAAGCCTGCACAGAGAGCAAAGTAACATCAACAACAGCAATAACAAGAAAACCACTTTCCGACTCTCGTCTTTTCACCGCCTTAGCATTTCCATTCCCTCTGAATGGTCAAGTAGCCTTTTTCTTGAGAGGCAGGGCTTGTAAATGCTTTGAGACTGCAGCGCCATGTGTGTCCTCACTCGCAGTGTGCCCCCGCCATTGCAGCACTGCCATCTCAACCGGATGACCTTTTGGTGAGAGGCACAGCGCGTCGCGGAGCCCGACGCACAGTGTGTCATCTGTCCAGAGGAGCAATGGCACACTGCCTGGAGACATCAGCCTGCCAGACCTCAAGGTTATCTGGCAACCCTGTTATCAGGTCACATCTCCAAGGAGTTAAGCTTATATTCTGCTGAATGTAACTTGTAGCACAACATGCAGCATTGAGGGCATGTATTGTCAGCACAGGTACATGCATAGCTCCATTGTATGAACAGCTTCAGGGTCGCAGGGCTGTTTAAAAATAGTAGAGCTTCTACATGTGAAGTAAAGGGCCTGAAAGTTTGCAGTGAATTGGAGCATACTCTACATTGGAAGTAGTATTCTGAAGTCACAGCCTGACTGAATGCTGTTAGAATATCTATGTGGACCACAGCTATGATTTCCTTGGAAAAAAATGAACAAAGTTAAGACATCTGAAGTTGCGTTTATTATCATTTTTACATGAGGGCAGCAGCAATCTCCCATGCAGTGCCCTTAATGCTCTATAACCTCTCAAGGCACATCCCATATACATACAGCAGCATTTGCAGAATGAAGCTTTTGAATAACATGAATGCATTATTCATTTTCCTGAGGCATATGTTCAGAAACTCACCAACCACTAGCCAGCTGGATAGCATGGCAGTCTTCCCAACTATAAAAGGTTCTCACATTAAGAGATGTCATGCAGATTAACTGGGTCAAAATGGTCTCTATTGGTTTGGAAAGTGTTGTGAGTAAGCTGGTAAGGGTAACAAACCAATGAACCATTTAACACACTAATCACACTGGTTGTAGAGTGTTTCATGCAGGCTGAAATGACGGGGTGGATATTTGTTTCAGGGTCACAAGTACCCCTTTGTTTTCTGCAGTGCAATTTCAGATTGTAGCACTGGTATGTCTCAAACCATTTCAAATGGCGATTAAAAATCCAAATATTAATGGTGGAGTGCTCCCAGAAGTTAGCTACAAAAGAGTCTGTGGTGCAAAGGCGGCAGTGTACTTTATAAGAAGTAGAACTTCCGGGGGAAAAAGACATGTTTCAAGGCATGGTGACGTCAGGAGAAGCGTTTGAGTTCTTTTGGATTTTGAATTTATGGATGTACCATTTTCTACTCCAGCTGCTCCCTCATTTTCATGTCAAGGACTCCTAAATATACGCACTAAGCCACAGCGCATCATATGTTGCTGCTATGTGTTCTCTGAGCAAACCCTTCTGACTGGTCCAAATTCTGTTGAATTTCCATGTCAAGAGTTTTATTTTTATATACTGTGTATTGTACATATTGGTAAAAATGTCTGCTAAATGCCAAATTATATATTGTGCTGCACATATGACAGTCTGTTGGGAATGCAGGTATTAAATAATTTAATAGTTTCATCTAGTTTTACCAACTGTCCTGTAAAATAATGTTAGTTGATGGAATTGTCCTGTAATTGTAGACAAAAAGCATGTTCAGTATTTGACTCATGACAGACATATTTTTCCACATGTTTGAGAATCAATTCAGTGAACATTTATGGAAGAGAGTTACCTATAGATGCAGGTTAGGTTGTTAAAATTGCAAATTGTATGGGACAGAGGTAAACCCCGTTTCTCTGTCCTCAACCTGTCTGCTCCACTGCCCGAACCGAACATGCCTCTCTCTATCTCTGCACCAAAAGAAAACAGCAGCAACAGTGTTCTCTAGCATGTTTGCAAGTGTTTGTTTCATCGTTGCATCTTAAGTCTTTAAGAAATTCCATGTATTTCCATTTCTAAAGTCTGAGCTGAAAGGAAGGACAAAAATTAAGGTAACCCCAATGTGAAAGAGGGAAAACAATGTCCTGTCAATCTGATTAGAATCACAAAAGGACTTTTATTTTGAACTTGCTGATTTGTGCAGCACTCTATCTCCCCCTGCCTCCAGCAAGCCCTGATCTGTGTGGGAACAATTGGATTCATTTAAGATTCACAGAAGATTCCATGCCTGCCTAGTTTTACATTTGTATGGAAATTAAGAGATGGAATCTGGTAGTGGTAAATAGTCTTTCCAGAAATGGATTA